>JAOEGS010015289.1:0-82096 GCA_025447755.1 Corythornis vintsioides
TGGGAGTGAGGGGCCCAGAACTGACCCCAGGATTCAAGCTGTGGCCCCCTCAGTGCCCAGTGCAGGGGGGTGACCCCTGCCCTGCTGCTGCTCCAAAGCCCCACTGTGCACTCTTCTGCCCAATTAAAACCTAAGCTGCTGTCTGTTGTGCTCTCGTTTCCTCATGTGTGTTTGTAGCCTGCACACCACATGCCATTGACTCTTCTGGGAGGTGGCTGGAAGCCAGTGCATAGGTCAGTGTCAGGGCATTGTCATTAATCACAGGAAGCTTTTGTGGAACAAGGCTCTGCCATTTGCTCAGCAACTCTGTTACCCAGAACTGTATTTACCTCTGCAAGGTAACAGGTTGCAATGGAATCCTGCAGGGAAGGTTGTGCAATAAAGAGCCACGACGTCATCAGGAGACACCAAATGCAACCATCAAGGCTGCTTTTCAGAGATTTGCCCTCAGAGGCAAAACAAATTCCAGGGTTTGTTTTTCCTTCACGCCACTGTTTTGGTTTGGTTTTTTTTTTTGATGGCAGACAGAAGCAGGAGCAGCCTCAGAGGAGCTGGTGCCACGCTCCTGCTCTGTGCACAACCACCCTGTTGGTGCAGAGAAGGCCTAAACACCTTCATGCTCTCCTGCCTCACTGTTTAAAATGTGATTTCCCAAGAGGGTTGTCAGAGGAGAAGTAAAAAAAAAAGAGTTTCCTGTTTTTCTTAAGGAATGCAGACGACAACTGAAGCTGCTGCACTGCAGATGGCTTTACATATTAAACACATTTGCATGTATTAGAAAGCATATCTAGGCTGCTATATATATATATACATGCATAAATATATATAAATACACATTTAAAAACGATTTCTACATCAACACAGGGATCTGCTCTCTCTTTTGCTGCAGATTTGCTTGCAGGGAAGGAATGCTTCCCTCATTACACCTAACCACATGATTTTCATGGCTCTTTCTTACAAGGCAAAAGGCCAAAGTGCTGCTCATTGCCATATCCACACCACACACACATTTACTGTGAATGAGGCTGCTTTGCTCCATTGCCCCTGGAAAGTCTCAGTGTAGCTCTGGGCACTAAACCAGGAGGGAGCAGTGGTGATGCCACAGCCCTTTCACTTACTGTGGCTCCTCTCAGCCCCAGCACCCTGGGAGCAGCTGCACCCCACGACTGGAAAATGCCTCTAAAGCAAATGCCAAGAGCAGGAATGCCTGAGAATGAGGACTTTAAAAGCTGGCACCAGTGCCATAAGTAGTTCACCTGCATTTTCCCATTGGATGATGCCAGTTTGCCAGCCCAGCATGTGAAGTGTTCTGGGGTCTAAGCAGCACTGGTTCTTCCCCAGAGCCAGCCATCTTTATCAGAAATATTTTGAACCAACATGGAAAAAAATACAATGTTGGAGGTGTTTTCCTTTTCAGGAATTCCATTTGTCTACACAGGAATGAGAGAGAAAGTTGAGAGCTGAAAAGTTAGAACCACTGTGAGTTTTCCTGCTGCCTGTGTTTTGCAACTGCTGTTTTCTTTGTTCCTCTGTGCCAAAACTCATCCACAGCCACTGCTACATGAAGCTTTTGAAAAGATGGGAAAAATTAATTTATAGCTGCCATTTGTCTGGCTTTCAGTGAGTAGGAAGGTGTGAAGTACAGTAAACCAGCTAATAGGAGAGAATTTATCTGCAAGTTGTTTCTCTTAATCATGATAAATGACATCATTTTGTTGGATCATATGCACGGTATCTTGGTCCTCCTTCCAGCAGCCCATCAGAAATGGGATGACATCTTTATTTAACACTCTCATTAATTTACTCTGTGGCTTTCCCTGAAGGGACACTCTCCAGTGAGAGCAGAGAACTGCATCTAATCCAGCAATGAGCACCACACACCAGAGCTCACACTCACTGTATATGATGATCTACAACAGCAAGGGGTTCTTCTTGGGAAATGCTGATTATTTCTCAGCTCAGAGAGCCTCTCTTACACAGACATGGCACTGCCCTAAAGACAGCATGTGAAGGCACAGCCTTCAAATGGAAGGATGGATGGGAGGATGGAACACACTTGATGGAGCTTGAAATAACAAGGGTCCTCAGCAGAGAAAGCACCTCTCCTCCCTCCCTCCTCGTTACCCACTGCAGCCTTTTCTCTCTAACACACCAAACCCACCCCCACAGAGCAGCTCTGAAAGCCAAGCACAGGAGCAGCTGATCTGCTAAAGAGCTGGTCTTGTGGGGGCAAAGGAGAGAGACTCAGCACAGGCTGATGTCTCCTCAGCACAGCACACAGAAAACCCCCCTAGGCTGCCCAGCGTGGCAAGGAAAGGAACACAGAACGTCAGTACTTGGCCACAGAGAGACAAAGACCTGGCCAACATTGTGCTGAGTGTGCTGTAACAGGTAGTCTAGTAATGCTGAGACATTTGGTATGTGAATGCCCAAACCATTCAGAGAGGACCCTCTGTTTTGCAGCAACTACATAAGCAGAATTCATCAAAGGCAGCGGGAGGGCCTGCCTTACTTTTGTCACTAGCATAATGCACCAGCCACTGCCACAAAACACTCTTTCTGCTCTGCCACCAGGAAAATACTGTCATGTTTGTGTACCACCCATGAACGACCTCCACAATGCACACAAAGGCTGAACTGTGGCTGCAAAAGGAGAAAGATCTCCCTCCTCAGCCTCCCCTCGCCGCATTAGTTGTGAGGGGCTTTTGGAATGAAACTGAAGAAAACTGAGTCCCTGCAGACACATGGAAGCAGCTGAAAAATACCCTGAGAAGCTGCTGAAGTGAGCTGGGTGCACTAGGAGGCTCTCATACATGGGAACTACTGCAGAACTTCCAGGAGATGCCACTTGATGCTCAACAAAAGTAATAATTGCAAGGCCACCTCTGCCAACACTGGCAGTGGGGGTTTGATTCGGGCTGTATCTTCACCCCATCTCTAACTCTCTGCTCATCAAGCCCCTGTTGCTGGCTCTAGCTGAGTTTGTGATGAAAGGAGTTAAGTTTTTCTTTTTCTGCATTAGCAGGACTTGACTTATTGGCAAAACTCAGATTAAACTACAGTCATCTGTTCGTGACAGAATCACAAAGATCATTTCCTTGCTTCCTAACTTTTTCCAGTAGAGGGTATCCGAGGATTTTTTTCTTGCTCAGCCATCATTCTCAGTTCAATAACTCCAAATCCCACACCTGAAAGTGACCCAAGCTTCAAAATGCTTTTTTCTTTCTTTTTTTTTTTTTTCCATCCTCTTTTCAAAGAGTTCCAGAGAAACTCATACAAAACACAAAACATCCTTGTTCTCACTCTCCCAGGTGTCCTCTTGGGACTCAGAGGCATCAGCACTTGGAATTTCAGCTGGAAAAAAGCACTGCCTGGACTGACTGTGCTCTTCAAAGAGCTGAGCAGGGAGCAGATGAGGAAAAAAGAACACTGATGTTTTAGGACTGAGGATGATCTGTTGAATTTCAGTCAAGGTTTGTGACTGGGAGTTGTTTGCTGGCCATGACATGAATTCCTGCTTCAGCTCACCTTCCACAGCCCAGTCAAAATCCTGACTCTCATCCACTCTAGCAAGCAGTCTCTGCAGATCCATCCCTGCAAACACAGAGGACCACTGTCCTTCTCTCCAAGGAGGGCACTGAAGTGCTGGAAGGTGTGCAGAGAACAGCAATGGAGCTGGGGAAGGGGCTGTGAGGAGCAGCTGAGGGACCTGGAGCTGTTGAGCCTGGAGAGAAGGATTCTAAGATACACCAGGTGTAGGTGGGCAGACTTCTGTCTCCTACAGCCTCCACTGGGGCAGGAATCACTACTGAGCCAAATCCAAGCCCCCCACTCTCCAACCTGCCCAAGTTTAGGCCAGGGTCACGTTCTCTGCAAGCTCAGCCAGTTCCAAACGCAAAGGAGTTAACTTCCCCGTGCTCCTCAGCCCAGCCCTTTCCACAAACACTGAGAGTTAACAAGGAAGAAAAATAATGATTTGCAAACCCTGCAGCTCTTGAGCAGGAGATATCTGTGTTTGTGTGGCTGGCTACAGGGGATAGCTTACATTAACTTGTTTAATTGGAATAAACTACAGCAGCACTTGCTTCTTATTTCTGGCAAAGACAAACGACTGGGTTTAGCACAGCTGGTAAGAGCTAATTCGGTACAAAGAGTTCTGTGCAGGAGTGTGGGTGGCAAAACACTTCCAGCAACTGCCTTCATTAGTTGTTCCTTCTTTGTAATAGCAGAGGACAGCTCAGAGAGGAAAGGAAAGGAAGGCAAAAGAGATGGTAAGAGAAGATGTGGTGTAGAATCACCCCGTTGGCTCTGGTTTTGCCATTTCTCCCTTATTTAAGATGACACCACATGGAGCCTTGCCCTGGTATTTCCCAGCACAGATAAGAAGCAGGAGTGAGAGGACAGCACTTATCCCAATATAGGCAGGGAGCAGGACAGAGGAGTGTTCCTCACCCCAAGCCCAGAGCCCTGCAGGGCTGTCCCTGTGTGGTGGGCAGTGGGAAGCCCACACCCTCTCCCCTGGAGGGATCCACTTGACCTTTGGAATGTCAGGGAGATAGAGGGAGAGGCCAGGAGGGGCACAGCCTCTGTACTCACGTTTGCTACAGGCCATTTCAAACAGCTGGACACTTCTTCTGGCTGTTTGGTTTGGGGTAAAGCCTCTGGAGCTGTGCTGGAGCCACTGACAAATCCATTTAAAACTCAATCCCAAGTGTTCCAGCCAGTGCCTGTGTTTCTCTTCCTCCTAACTAGGCTGACAAAAGGCAGGATTGTGAACAACTCTGTGAGGAAAAAGTGAGAGTGCAGGGGAAAAACAAATGGCAACTGAAGTATCTGATGCAGAAAACCAAAGTAGCCAATTAATGAGGAAACTCTCCAGAGACCTTCAAGGAAAAGCAGGCAGTGAAACTGCAAATAACAGTGTTGACCTGGATCTGCAGTTCTTGGGGTTTTTTTTCCAGGAAATTCTGTATTTCCTCACTCATTTCTTTGGGCAGCAAGTGGAAGACAGAGGGGTACTCCTGTAGATACTGGGCAGGGTGATTAAAACCAAGAACTCCTCAAAACTTCCAACTCATTTACTGCAGCAGCAGCCTGACAGACTGATGCTTTCTAACACAAGCCTCTCCATAACAGTTGTTGGAAAGCCTCTGGAATGTTGGTCCTTGGAAGGTTGTTGATGTATCCTGAAAAGACTGTTTAAATAACACTGTGAGGAGATGAGGGGAATAAACTGAACCTGCAGTTTGTTAGCCAAGAGTCCTGTCAGAAATCATTTCTAATAAACCACCTTCCACTGCTTGACAGCTTTACATAATCCTTCATTTTCCTTCCATTCATCTGTATGAAAACACTGAAGCAAAAAGGGAAACTGACTGTAGACTGGAACCAGTGAAGCTCCCTGCACAGGGACATGAATGGAAAGCAGATCCCTCCTCTGCCTTTCAGTACCAATCATCTCCCAGTTACTGCCACCAAAAGGAGAGCAAGATGAACTGGCAAGAGATGAGAAGTGATTGCTGAATATCTGCAATGCATGATACCCTCAAACAGACACAAGCATCAAAAAATAACTTGCTTACTCTCTGCCAGCTTGTTTACTTTGCTATTGAAATAAATACTGTATCAACCTTACATGTGCCAGTGTAGAAAAGAACACCCCCTCTGGGAAAAAGCAGGCAAGTGAGCCAGTAGATGGCATTGTGGCACTTGGAAAGGCATTCCAGAAAATTCCACTTCTAAAAGCTGCAAGCCTAAGTGCTGGGTTTAACCACTTAGTGCTTCACCAAGGCAGCATTTTGCTGCTGCTCAGTGCTACCCATGCACATCTGAATCAACAAAGCCATGCTGTGTGGCTGCACTGTCACACCAGTGCCCTGCTCTGCAAATCCAATTAGCTCTGTACACAAGATTTACAATCCCAGACTTGGGAAGATGATCCTTAGGTGATGATCTGTGTCCCACGAGCCACGGCCACCAAGGGGACACCAGGAAGGATGGGATTAGTTAGAATAATTCCTAAAAAGCAAGCACGTGCAAGATCTTAGAAGCAATGCAGGTGACACTCTTTCCTGCCACACAGAGCTGCTGTGGAATAGATGGTGTCCCTTACACACCCAGTTGTGGAGTGTGTGATGAATGCTCCCATTTTCTTTCAGTTAAGCTCTTACAGCTAAGGGTGAGAAGGCTGCAGCCACCCACCAGCTTCTGGTGTAACACAGCAGAAGCCACAAAACCACTTTGCAGAGCTCAGCATACAGACAAATTCATTACTTTACCAATTATACATTCCCTCCACAGCTAAACTGAAGTTGGAGTTGCAATTATCAGTAGTTTCTCTGTGTTCTTCTTCCTAGATAAACCTGCTTTACCTTGACCAGCTCTGAGCAGGGGGCTGGACCAGAGAGCTTGGTGGGGTTGGACTGGAGCACCCCTGAGACCAGGGGGGACAGCTCCCTCCTCTTACCACTTCTGAGTGATTCCCCCTGTAGGGGAAGATGACAAAGTGTGACAAGTGGCACTTGGTGACAGGTCTGGTTGTGCCACAGGCTGTCACTGCTTTTCCAGGCCAAAATTATAGGCAGAAATATAAAATAGCTGCCCTTACTTGCAGCCATAAGGCAGATTTGTGGCACACTTTGCACTAGCAGTCTCTGCAGCTTTCCCCTCTTGTTCCACTGCTCACAGGACTGGTAATTATTAGTGAAAGAGCAGCTTCCCAAACCATACCCACTGACAACCAGGCAGGGAGCCTGGTCTGAAGGTTCCCTCAGGTTGGAGGCTCCCCACTGACAGCATCTGTCCAGGAGCAGGAACAGATGGCCAAGTGCTCCAGGCTGCTCTGCACACCTCACCTGGTCTTTACACCACTCACCTGGGCAGGTTGCAAACAGGCTGATCACATCCCTGGGGAAACTAAAGAGTTAATTATGGTGACTATACATCTTGGTCCTAAAACATTGGGTTTAATCACTGGGGCTCTCTGTGCACTTCCACCCAGAAAGCAGACCACAGAAAATGATCCTAGAGATGACACCTTTGCTAATTTAATTAACAATTGAAGGGTTAATTCACTGCTTCTTGCCATTCTGAAAGCAGTTTGACAGAGTTCCAGCTACTCTGACAGCACCTACAGCAAACCTGTGCATGCCCATACTGCTCACCAGGAAAGGGAAAAGCTCTCAGCTCAGCAGGAATTGTTTCTTAAATAAAACAATAAAAACAAATAATATTTGTACAAGCTGGTACACAGCATCCTCAGTGCAAATCAGCCTTTACAGAGCACTGCTCCTCACTCTGCTGCAAGCCCAGAATGCAATTCACAGTTACACCAAAACAGAGCAGCAAGGAAAGAATGCAAAGGAGGGGAGCTAGCCAGTGAGGCAGCTCTTCACACTGCCAGCATGCAAATCAAGTGTAACTAACACATTCACATTTCCCAGTCTTCCTTTTTGAGCATGTATGTTCATCCTGCCATAAACTCATTCTTGAACTGCACCATTAGTCAGAGGAAAACTCACTCAAGTGACATTTAAACTACATCCCTAAGCCTAGCAGGCTTTCCTGGCTCTAACTGCCAAAGCTGCCAAGTCCCTTTTGCAGCAGAGTAAAGATATTAAGTTCTCACAAGTTCCTACAGATACCTGGCAGCCACCTAGAGGAGAAACCCAAATTGATGGCTTCTCCAGAGGAAAGGCTGCAGCTTAAGCACCAGCCTCTCTGGCCACAGATGGGCCAGAAGTTGCTGGAAGGGGGAAGCTGCTGCTGCTTCCAGTGGAGGGTGAGTTTAGACAGTGCATTTTAAGTGATGAGAGAACCACAGCAGTCAAGCTGTGAGACCCAACAGCACAGAAAAGCAGATTTCCTGAATTCCCATGTCCACAGGCTGTCTTTTTGATCTTCAGACAGGAACATCTCCTCCCTGCCACTACTGGGACCTGCTTCCAGAGCTCCCTCAAAGCTCCTTCTACTGAACACAGGGCCAACCCATGGTGACAGTGACAAGCTGAGGTCACTGCTTTCCTGGCAGGGAGCAGACCTGAGGGGCTCTCTGACCCTCCAGCATGTGTAGGTTGGAAGCACCCACCACAAGAGCTTGTTTGTCACTGTGGAACTTGGTCCCAGCTGATGTTAAGGGGTGTAAACTCATTTTTTTTTGGTCACAGAGGGAAAAGTTCAACTGTTAAAGGGTTTAATTAGAGAGGGACTAAAACTTGCTCTCATTACTACAGCCTGCCCAGTCAATGTGCAAGTACAACAAAAGAGAAAGGTAATCTTAGAAACCAGAATGACAATTACTGAGCTTTCATCATAAAGTGCTTTTGCTTTGGACTTCTGATCAGGCAGTAACAGTGTATGAAGCATTTCAGGGAGAAACTGTCCTAAAATACAGCAATAAATGAGTTTGGCTTGGATGATACCTGACAATTTCTCCTGTTCCCATCACCCAGCTAAACTCTGATGCCTTGGTCCTACAGTTATGCCAAGTTGCCTTTCACTGTGAAGGCCACACAGAGCTCATGTTCTGGATAAAAAAGCAGATAAAAAAGCCAGCTCACTGTAGACCTGACAGACCCCAGGTTCTTCTTTTCCTATGAGACAGAAGCTTTCCATCTGTTTCAAAACACAGAAAGACCCCTGGAAGCCAGACATCATTTACTGCTCAGTTAGGTGATGGGGAAGAAAATGTGCCCAGAATGTGAACACACTGCCTGTGCTCTTACCCCATAAAGGACCTGCCCCCCTGGACACTGAGAACATCCATTTTTACTGAAACTGTTTTGCTTTGGCTGTAAAAATAGAAGGAGGAAAAAGTCCCTTGCACACAGCTTTGGTCTCTTTGTGCCAACACCACCAGTCAATATTAGCATGTAAGTTTGGAATGATTTACTCCACTGTTTGATTATCCACTCCCCAAAACCCACCCTAATTAGCAGAACTATTGATTGTACAGTGTACAGTCCTACAAGCTTAAGAAATATGAGCTGATAAACCTGCTCTGGAATAATGAAAAATTAAACTGAGCTAGCAATAAAATGCTAACAGAGGGAATCATCCTCCTGCATCTAAACCTTTCAAATCCTTTCCACTGGAATCCTGCTGAGGATCACTGATGGAGTGCTGCCTTGCCAGCCAAGTCACCAAGTGCTCCTTGAGAGGATGGCATTGTACTGGTGCCATAAAGCCCTGTCTGCTTCAAAATCCTCTCCCCAGAGTGTAATAGAGTCACAGCACAAAGCAAGTGCTGCCAAAGGTCTGGCTGACAAGCTCTGCCTCTGGAGGGGAAAAGCCACTTGGCCCAAACTCACATTTGAAGAACTCCAAGCGAGTGTTTCTTCATTCAGCACACACCAAATCCTGTCAATCCTTCCCAGATTTCTACCTAAAATCAAAAGAAACTTTCTCCTTCTCTTTAACATGATTGGGAGAATCTTTTGAGTCTTAGAAACCACAGCAAAATTACAGCTGATGGCCATATGCTTGAAGACCTCCACTCTTCAGTCCATTAATTCAAGGTCTGAAGGGCCAAGCACAACATGTCAAAGTTACCTCCTGCTTTAAAGTTTTGCCAGTAATTCCCAAGACAAAGCTGGAACTATTTCAGCTACAGATCCTTCCTTCACTTCTGGGAATTCTGGCATTTGAAGAAGTGTATTTGAAATAAAACATCGGCCACCTTCTGTGGAGAAAAGATGGAATTCCCTCACTAAGAGCCCAGGATGATCACTTGGTGGAAAGATCTTGTCACATCAGATGTTTTAGTACAAAAATGAACTACCCAAAAATACACCCCCGACATCCCCCCTCTTTCTCATTTCTAGGAAGGACCCAGTCCAGCACCCAGAAGAGGAGGGAGCAAATGGGTTTGAAGTGCAAAGAACACATTTTAATCCATTCTTCCTTGAAAGTAAACGTATCTTTTGGGAGAGATAAAAAGCATGTCTTAGCTGTAAGTAAGTCCTTATGTAAAGAACTAAAGTAAATAACTAAATCCCAGCTAATATTTGACAGTTGCTGCCTTATGGAAACACTGAGGTCTGTGAGCAGGGTGGCAGGATGATTAAATGGTAAAACAGTATGTCAGCTGTTGAGGAGATTAAAAACCAACAGCCTGTGTAACAGCAACAGCACAAAAAGATCAACAGGACAACAGCAAGTGGTGGCATCAGCATTCCCAGAACTGCCTGTGGGCAACAGCCTTTCGTCCCCAGCTCAGCAGCTACCCCAGCCCCTTGGTTCTCAAGCAGCACGAGGTGTGGAAGGCACCAGAGGGTTCAGCCCAGCACACACAGGAGGTTCCTCCAAATATCCACGGGTGGGGTTGGAGGAGAGGGAACCAGAGGACCCCAGCAGCACTCAGATGAGGGTGAAATGTCCCTCTTCTGTCTCAAATGCTCATTACCAATGATCAACGTTGTCCTCACAGGCTTTTGTTGCCTATTTCCTGATCCAAAAGCAGGGAGACAGCAAGGCAGAGACTGATCCTTGGCGTGTGGACCCTGCACATAGAAGCTTCTGAACCTTTGTCAAGGATGTGCAGAGGTGCTGACTCCATTAGGTCACCCCACTGACCTTCCTCCATCACCATCAGACTTCTGTCTGCTCACAGAGACCTCAACAGGTTCTTCCCTGCCCAAAAAAGATGCAAAATAGAAGCATAAAGCAGCCTTGAAATAAAGAGAAAGCCCAGCAATCCACAGCAAAGCAATAAAAGACAGAAGCATGCAGCATAGCTGATACAAGAACTCCAAGTCAGCACAGAAGCAGCAGCACACAACAACCCCACAACTTTATTTCATTTTAGAAAAATCAAATTCACAAGTGAGAGCAGAACTTGGGCAGGTCTGAGTTGACATTTTCTGCAGCAGAAATATTGCCTGAGCTCTCTCAGAACTTGCTTGCATGCCAGAGCAAATATTTTTAGTTCAGTGAACTTGCTAGGCAACTCCCCAACATAAAGTGTATGCTAAACACACTCTCCAGCAACATCAAGCCTGGAATATTTATTAAAAACATTTGTGATCCATGAAAACAAATGAATTCTGCACATATGACAAGGATTTAGAGGGATTATAAGGTGTTTTCTTATGAGAAAATCAAAGGCATTTTAGGAAGTAAATTGTGATTCTGTGTCTGCAATTTTCCCTCCAATACCTCTCACCTGCAACACCCACAGTTGTGACCCCTGCTTGCCCACCACTGTGCCCTCCAGATAATAGAAATAGCAGTGTGGGAGAGGATCTGTGCCTGTGGGACAGCTGATATCATAATCCCACTACATCCCAGCTCCCACTACTTTGGAACAACTCATCAGTTTGGAAAAAAAACTCTTTTCTAACAATCACGGCTCTTAAAGATCTATCAAGGTGCCATCCTCAGAAAAAAAAGTGAATAAATTCCCTCAGAGGAAAAAAAAATGTGGGAAAACTCCCTCAGAAAACGTGGACACTGCAAGTGAAATGACAAACTAATTTATTCCTGAAACTTTCACTTGGGACTGCTGGAAAGCAGGGAGGAGAGGGAGTCACTTGGCAAACTGACAAGTGAATGAGTGTGAAACTACAAGCACTTCACTTACACTGGAAATCCCTCATCCAGAACCAAACTGAGGTCAAAAAAGAGAGTTTTTGGACAACGATGCAGAGAATCTGCTAGACTCTGCCACTCCCCCCACAGCCACAGTTGCTGATTGCCACTGCATACCTGTGAAGCAGCAGTTCAATGGTGCACAAAGGGCAGCAACTTCAACAAAACATTGAAGCATCTCCCATGGATCTGCCCTTCAAAAAGACTCAAAGCCACTGATTTGCAAATGCAACCCGGTTTTAACCATGGTGGGGGAAAGCTAAGGCTTGTTTGATGCTTCTACCAGTTAGCAAATGGGAATCTAACCCCCCCGGGGTGGTTTCAATGCATCTGGATTTTTGCAAGGGTAATATAATTGTAGTAAAAAATCCTTTCACAGCAGAGGGTGAGCCTGCACATTTCCAAAAGCTGGGTAAAACACTTGTTGGGAGAAGGGTGCTCCTCAGCACACATCCTGGTGCTTCCTGGCCCCCAGGCAAGCTGGTGCTGATGCTCTGTGGACCACCTGAGAGCAGCAGCAGTTTGCCACTTGCTAAGGGATCTGAGCTGCTGCACGCTGTGCTGAGCTGCCAGGAGGGGAGCAGAACCCCTGAAAGAATCTCCTCTGCTTTCCTGGGGATAAATCCATCTCAGGGCTGAGGGAAACTGCTCTTGGCCAGGGCTCCATTTCACCACAGAGAGAGGTGTCAGTGCTTAGCAGCACAGAACATCTCCCCAAGCAACCCTGACACATTAATAACACCTCTTCCACCACTGCTAAGGACTTCTGCAGGCATGAAATGGAGTCTTTTACCACTCTTCTCAGCCATCTGTGCTGCTTTTGTTCAGCTCAGGTTTGCCAGAGCTGGGGTGAAAGCCCCTGTGCTTTACACCATCACTGGCACACCAATTAAACACACCAGTGGTGGCAGAGGTCCTGGCTGCTGAGCTCCCACTTGGCAGGAGCACAATTCAGTCGTGTGCAGAGCTGGAGCTTGGTAATTATGAAGCCATCCTCCTGTTGTGTGAAGGTTTCTCTCAGGAACAGAGGGAATTCAGAAGGAAGCTTGCCCAGAAGGTGTAACAGGAGGGGAGGACCCAGAGGCCATCACCAGCTCCTTGCACTGTGGACAAGTCTTCTGGTGGATCTGCACTGAGGTTTTACTCTGCACATGGGGTGCCCTTAAAGGGAATTTTTCCTCCTCCACTTTGCTCCAGGTCATGACTGAACACGTGGGCTGGATCTGCCTCTGACCAAACCATCTGGGAGACCTCCTCCAGAGCCAAGCTGAGTGATAATATTCAAAATATACACCTCTATGAAGTGACATGGGCAAAATCTGCTAGGTCATCAAGTATCACTCAAGCCAATCAAAGTAATATCTGTGCCTTCTAAAAGTTTTTGCTCCAAGTGGAAAAGTTAACTAAAGCAATAACTGTGGGTTCAGCAGACTGTGATCTATGATAACATTCAGCTATTGGCTTGTAGGGGCAGCTGAAAAAGACATTTTTCACAGTATTCCAATACCTATGCTAATAATATTGACCAAAAAAAAGAGACATTTTGGCAGCATCTGGCACTAAACAAATCGAAGCTGCTGGTACATATTTAATAAGCAGTGTTATCTCCTCACAAGCTGAGAATGGCCAGTGTGTGCCCTCCTGCATGTTCTCCTCCCCCCTCTGGCACCAACATCTGTACAGCTGTTAGCTGGTGTGAGTGGGAAAGCAGCCAGGCTAAGCACCAACACCCCTCTGCTCTCAAGTGCTTCCTACCCAGCCTGATCCCCTTCCCACAGCCCACCCCAAGCACTCACAGCCTCGTGGGGGACCAGCTGGGACTCTCATTTCCAGGGGCAGTGCCAACTGAAGAGCTTTTCTTTTCCTGAAAAGAACTTTTCTTTCCCCCCCCTGAGCTGCTAGTGACTTGGCTGTAGCACATCTCAGGGAGGTGGCTAATTGATGGCTCCAAAGTGTTCAAGCTTCTGCTGGAGAGCCAAAAGAAATTCCTCAGAACACCTCAATATCAGATGTACCACCCAAGACCTCACCTTTGATGGCATTCAAGCTGCAGTGTGCCAAAAGGAACAGTTTCAGGCTACTGAGAAAATGAAAGGAAGAGCCACACTACAAAACATCTGCTGCTGCTACAATCATGCTTTTCAAGGAAAAAAAGCCAAGTGTGGCAGTTGCATCCAAAGCAAACACCAATCAAACAAGCAAAGTCAGTGCCCCTGGGGACAGCTGCCTGACAAGAGCAGGAGCCTTTTCATTTTCCAGAGTGCTGGGTGCTATTTGCCATCACCCAGCTTGATTGGCACAGCCACAACCATCTCCTGTGGCTGCCTGACCCGAGGAGGAGCAGGTAGGAAGGCTGCCCCAGAACAGGATTAGATCCTCACTGGGCTTTGTCAGATCCCTCCAGGCCATTAACCTTTCCCTTCAGGTGAGGCATGAAGAGGACTTTTCCAGCCCAGAAATCAGCTGTGTTTCCAATGGCAACTCTGCAGCCACCCCCTGTGCATGCACTTGCTATTCTATTATTATTTTTTTTTTTAGATCAATTCTGCTATGAAATAAGAAAGGTTCCCTTTGGCTTCACCTTGAGCTGCTAATGAAGAAACCCTCAGTGAAGCCTGCTCCCAAGGAAGTCTTCCTTAATAGCACTGATTAAAAAGAAAATGAAGTTTCTACTTAGGAAGCAAGATGTATTGCTTCCTGCTTTCCTTCACCAGGGTATCTGTAATTGGACCAGTGCTAATTGGACACTTCAGCCAAGCAATTTCATTTTAAAAGGGAAAAAGAAACCAACAAACTGCAGTTGCCCTTGCTTCCTAATGGAGTTAAGTGGCACTGACCCACAGCAATATGCTGAACTGTGAAGTCAACACAGAGCCTTAATGACACAGAGGAGAAGTGCAGGAAACCCCTGGTGAGGTCTCTCCTTTTCATTTTCCTGATGTTCCAGACTGATATGCATCTGCCAGCAGCAGCACACCAGTGCTCCCTGAAAACCTGCTCTGATTTCATGCACCCTGTGCAAGTCTGGGGTGTGCAGAAGAGCTGTGACTCCCCCAGGCTGAAAGCTGTCTCTTTAACATTGCTTGATTCTCCATCAGATTACCAGCTATAAATGGTGGAGATTTTCTGGCTGATATCAGGGTATCTCGTTGACAAAGGAGGAGGTAGAAGCTGTCAGATCCAGGGCAGCAAGCTCAAAGAAATAGATGTAATTGAAAAGAAGGTGACACACTCATTGGGATAGACTTGATCTCACTGCTTTTTGTCTCTACATAATGGTCACTCACATGAATAACACCAGGGAGCTGAAAATTTTAGTTGGGGGAATGGAGTAACAAACAAATACTTATTTTTCCTTTTCATTCTACCCATTAATTCATCCTTAACCCTCATGCCCTTAAGTTTTCTCTTCCCTTCATGATTTCTCCCATTATTTCTCCTCTCCAGAAGCAGTCACTGAATTATTTCCTTTTAATGTCTCATTTCCAAACAATTCCTCTGAGAAGTGTCCAGGCAGCAGCCCAGCAGAACACACCACAGCTCCTTAAAAATTCTGTGTGCAGAAACCAGAAGCCACCAACTGCTGATGGGCTGCACTTCTAAATTATGTATTGCTGCAAATACTAGCTCAGTAAAAAAAATCATAATCAGGAGCCCCAAGAGATCAGAGAGATCCTAATCTGTTCTGGAAAGAGATTCAGGAGCAGAGGTTTCTGATTTGAGCAGTACCAAATTCACAAGCCCAGAAAGCTCCTCCTTGGGATTTTCTTTATCCCCGTGGAATAAAATGCACGATGCCAACATGTGAAGACCACGGACAGGACTGTGTGGGATGGGCAGAGCCTGGACACCCGGGATGCCACAGGCTGGGAGCAGATCTGCTGGCTTTGATCTCCCCCAAGTGGTCATGCAGGTTTGGAAAGGCACCTTGGGGAAGCATCTTCCTCCCTCTGCAGAGCATCTGCTGGAGCCAGAGGCTGGGGGTGGGCCAGGGGAGCTTCAGAGCTGAGCAGAGGTTCATGAGAGGGTAGAAAGCCCAAGAAACAGCCAGGCTCACAGTAACTCAGTGCCCAACATATTCCATTGGACCCCCAGAACTGAATTGCCAACACACCAGTGGCTGAACTACAAACAGAGCCTCGTTTGCCAGTGGCTTTAATCACCTCGGGACACACTGACTAATAATTTATAATCCAATTTGTCTCTGCAATAACCAATACATTTCAAGCAGCTGACAGGGGGGATCTGAAGTACAAGATCTTGTTGCAATGAGCAGCCTGAAGCCATTGAGCTGCAATCTGTCATCCCTGCCCAAACAGCACCACAACTGCTACTTCCCATTTTCCTGCAGTGTCCCCTGTAAATTACAGTAAATAAGCAGCAAGGCTTCAGCTTTTGGGTTATATGCATGGCCAAAAAGTGGTGGAAAGGGGATGGGAAAAGAGAGGGGAAAACTTATTGTTATTTTAGCTATACTCTCAATCTGCTACAGACATTAATGTGCCCTTAGGCCAGTTTAGACTGGACATAAACAACTGGCCTCAGCTTTGCTCTTTTCTTCCAGCATTACAGTTTACTTAATATTCATGAAAAAAATCTTTATAACCCTGGAAGCTAAAAGCCTCTCTGTCCACACCATGACAGCCCTGGCTGGATCATAAATTACTGACATTTTCAGGACAATATACTTACAACCTTTTCTGAAGGACCCACCCTAGATGTGAGAGAAGTGATTTTTTCATGCCTAATAATTAGCAAAAATGCTTTGCTGTTTATTTAAGTTAAAGAGGGCTCTTTTTTTTTTTAATGGCTGTCAAATATTACTGGGCTCACCAGGAAATCTTCCACAGTCAGTGGAAAAGTTGAAACTGGGAATTTCCCCTGGTGTTTGACCTTACTGCTCACTCCCCCCAGTTTCCCAAGAGAGAGATTTTGTGGTTGATCTTCCCAAAGAAAGCTCTAGCAGGAGGCACCTGGCTTGGGCTGGGAAAAAGCAGCCACCAACCAAGCATCTTTAAGAAAAGTTCATGACATTGATGAAAATCCCAATGTTAACCTATGTCCAACCAGTATTTTCTCCCACAAAGAGCAAGAAAATTGTTAGATCCAGCAGAGAATACAGAGAAGACCCATAAATAAAATATCCTTTTGAATGGAAATATTTTATCTAAGAAGGCTAAACCAAATAGGCTTCAAATCTGAAAGCTGACACGGTTGGAAATTCCTGAGTACTAGTTAAATGTCACTTTCTACACCAAAAATCTGCAGCACATCCAGCTCAGAGCAGTCACGAGGGAAGTTTCAGGTCAGCAGGATGATTTCATCTCAGGCCCATTCTGCTGTCAGGCAGCTCTGGTGTGGGAAATTAGTTCCCCCTGGCAGCAGCAGGAAAGAAATTAAAATGTGCATGTCCTAAGTAAAAAGCAATGAGTAGTTATTGATCAGGAGAGGCATCCCTGCACATGCCTGCACGCTGCCTGGGAGAAAGGCCAGAGGCTGCAGGAGTGATGCTTTTTATCACTGGAGGTCATGGAGTGGCTGGCACTGCAGGATGCATCCTCCCCTTGCTGCACACATCAGGAGCAATTACACAGACAAAAAGAAGTGTTGAGCAATAAGAAAAAGGGTGAGATGTTACCTGAAGATCATCAGCTGTTGGTTTTTAAATTGATTTAATTTTTCAAGTGCATCTTCATTTGTTAAAGGACCAGCCACAGCTCCTAAGACACCATCAGTACCAACAAACAGCATTTTAGACACAAGGAAAAAATGAGGAAAATGCATCTAGGAACTCAGTGCAGAGCTCTTCTTCAGGGGCTGAATCTAATGCTCAAAGGTTGGCTGAGAATGAAGGAACAGAAGCCCCCAGTCACCCTGCAAGAAGACAGGCTGTGCTTTTGTCCCCTCTGCTGTGGCTCAGGAAGGCATTCCTCTCAGCACAGGTTGAAAATGAGAAGGAAATGGCATTTAAAACAGCTGCCCTTGCTACTTGGGGTAGACCTGAGAGCAAGGGGAGCAAGCATGGAGGATGGAGAGTGCTTGAAGAAAGAAAGAAAAGCACAGTAGCTGGCACTTCTCTGCAATAATAATATCAGCCTGCTGAGAGCAATTACAATGGCACAGACAGCACTTGCTTTATTGTGACCTTATTGAATTAAATCTGAGGGAAAAAAAACCCCTCTGAGATTCAGCAGGGAATTTATTAGAAAATTTTAATGCCAACTCCAATTTGATCCAAAGGCCTCAATATGAAAGGTCATATCCATTACTGTATGGTGGGAAAGCTTGGAGCTCTCTGTTCTTCCACCCTAGCTCAGGTTGGTTTGGTTTTGTAAGAGGTCAGAGTCTCCTTCACCAGCTCCACCAGAGCCACAAGACTATTTACATTTCAAAAGCCTTAGCCAGCAAGAAAAAGAACTCCAGCCTGACTTGCAGTGAAAAGTTGAGAACAAACCCCCAAATGCAGCAGCTCTGGGGAAACTCCTGCACTCTGCAGCTGGATTGCACCCCTTCACATGGACACCCAGGACGTGGGGTCTGATCTCCAGGGGATGATCAGCCCCCTTGCAGGTCAAGACAGAGCCCACAGGTTGTACTTCTAGCTCTGTACTGATCTGATTTGCAATGTGAAACTCTCCCAGAGGGGAAAATGTCATCTTCTTGGACACTTATATAATTTTGGAGCTTATATTCTAGTGACTTCCAGAGTACCTTGAGCACCCAAGTCAGCAGAAATGTGTGAACAAAAGCTTGGATCCTTGCTGCCAGCCTGCCCAGGTACCCTTGGAATAAAAGAGATATATCCAGACTGTGTTCTGGATATTCATTCCAGCCCTCACTTTCTCAGTAGCCTCAGCATTCATTGATGGAGGATGTCTGAGGAAAGGCAGAAGGTTAAAAGACAAGTCTCCTGGCCCAGGCTCACTTCAGCTTCAAAATACATCCCAATGATGACCTCATAGCAGCAATTTCCCTCAAAAAGCCCTGGAAAACCTGGCAACTGAACTAGTTTAACCTCCTGTTCAGGCTGTGCTGCCATTAAATATATTTCTGGAGGGCAGTGCATGAAAAATGATCTTTCCTGAACTGAATGCACACAAGATTTCACATCCCTCATGCTAACAGCCAAACTAAATTTAGTTTCACTTAGGTCTCAGGTATCTTCAGATACCTTTGCCAGTTCAAAGAAGTGAAATAAAAAGTTATCACCTTATTAACACCAGTTTTCAACCAACAGCATCTTAGTTGGAAGAGAGAGCAATACAGGATTCTGCAGCTCTAAGCTGGGTGAGGATGGGGCTGAGGTGGCAAGAGGAAGAGGAGGACCATGGACATGTCTGACCTTCAATTGTCACAGCACAGGGAGCTTTGCTCCCTGCACCCAGAGCTGGATGTTTGCCTCTCTCCTTTTGTTTCCTAATATTCCTAGGACAGGAATATTTTCCCCAGCCCTTGCAAAGGGGTGTTTGTTATATAAATGCTCAGAGTTTTATATAAATACCCTCTTCCTACTGTTTCAAGTGATTAAACAGCTTAGTCATACCCATTCTCCAGCCCTTCCAACTCCTCACCTGCTTCTCTTTCCCAAAATAAGCATTTATTATTTTTCTCATCTCACTTTCAACTTCAGCAAAAGCTGTGTCTCTAAGCCCATGTAAAACAGCACTTAATTCTACAGCATTTCAGCCAACAACTCCTTCAGCCAACACTTCCTTCCACAAGCACCAGTGTAAAACCGTGTCCTGCACAGCAAGACATGGAAATAATTAATTTTACATCCTATTTAACAGCACAAATGACATTTACCTGGATTTTTCTATGCTTGTTTGCTTGCAAAACTGCAGCTCTGCTTTAGGATCTCAACGAAATAGACAAGTAAAATTGCACAGCCCACAAAGCAGCTTGTTTGCTGCTGCTCACACTGGCTCTCACTTAACTAGAAAATAACAATATTAGGCCATCATTCACTGCTCATTAGGCAGGGCTTTTATATATTGGCTTTTTGCCCACAGAACATGGTAAGACTGGAGCTAAGAAAGCCTGGAGCATCCCACCAGCTCTGGGGCTGAGCAGATCTGCACTTGGATCTGAGGGAGATGGTCCAGGGAAGACTGGGGCACTGTGCTTTAATTCCTACTGCAAGCAGATTTGGGGAACCTGGGCAAATCATTTAGTTCCCAATAATTTATTCTTTAAAGAGATGCTGAAATTGAAAGCTCTGACAGGTGCCACAACAAATGTACAGGGACTGTCATCCTCCCAAAATTAGGAGTAATGAAGCCAGCACTGTGAAAAGACTCCCTTTCCATACCCATAAAGCACATGCATGTGGTGAAGTTATTTTATTGTAAGGGTCTAGCTGCTCCACACCACTCCTCACACACCAGCTCTTCCCCTCCTCCCCCAGGAGCCTACACACATCATTTAAAAGCCATTTACAACCCCTCACCCTGCTTGCAGAGTCTTAAAAAAATCTAATGTATGAAGTTAACCGTGGGCATGATTTATTATTGAAGTTCCACTGTTATAACTTGACAATTAAGGAATATTGATAAATGTAAATGGCTTATTTGATGTCAATTAAAAAGCACAAGATGGATTAACCTCCCAGAGGTATACAGGCACAAGCAGTTAGAGAGTAATCACCCCCAATAAGTACTCACTACTGACAAATGTGCACAGAAATTAGACTGCTGAGAGACAAGGAGTGCTTTCAATTAAAATGAAGAGCGTGTGAACACCCAACCAAAGCTGGGGTCAACAAGAAAATGAAGGGAATGACTAACAGGCCCCATGCTAAGGCTAAGTGATCAGGTCACACAGTGCTCTCATTAACCATCCACCTGGGTCAAAATACAGTTAGAAATCCTCCCAGCAACTGCCCAGCAAGTGCACTGTGCTCCCAGGACAGAGGTGCTGAAGGTTATTCTTTAGCCACTGCACTGGGATATTCTGTGAATATCTGTTTATAGTCATAGAAACATATGATATAGAAACATATATCTCAATAATATAGAATAAATATAGTTAATAATTCTGCCTGGCTGTTCCCAGGAGAAAGAGCAGAGCTTGTTTCCCAGTGTGGGTATTTCTGTACACCCTACAGGTGACCCCAGAGCTCTGCTCAGGACCAGCTGACCCCTGGGGGAGGGATCAGCCCACCTGGCATCTGAGTGTTGCCTGCAAGAGTTTGGGCTCCTTTTTTTCTTCTTCTTCTTTTCCCTTGCTTTCCAAATGAACGTACTGGCATCCTGCCTGTCACCAAGATGAAGGGCACTGCAGCTCTAGCTTTTAATGTCCAAAAAAAAACCCAGGCTCACCTCAGAAAGCCCAGAGCTGGAGACAGCAGCAATGCACCAGCAGCAAGGAGACTGCGTAAACACTAATTAAACTTCTCCCTACACTCCTGTCTAGAAAACTGTTTTCCCTGCTCCAACTTCCAAGGGCTGGATCAGACATGCTGATATTGGAGTCTGGCAACTTTCTTCTTTGGAGCTTGGCCTTCATCACAACTTCTGCATCAAACACATTTTCCCCCAGACACAGGCAGAGCCACCAGACAGAACCCAGATTACTGCAAGAAATGAAAAGATAAAATGGAAACACGACATGGCAGTGAAAAAGCTTCTGTGTCTGGAAGAGCCACACATATGTTTGCTGTCAAAAAAAGAGTTAGAATCTACCTGGCTGCAAATTCAGTCAAATCTGTGAGGGACAGAGACCATGTTTGGTGCTGTGCTAACCTTCAGGGGTACCCCAGGAGATGACAGTAATTGCAGACACCCCAGACACAGAGGGCTGTGAAAAAGGCCTCTCTTTTTTTCTGAGGTAACTTAATTTTTTTAGATTTTTCTTCAATGACAGTTAATGTTGGAGGGGTTTATAAAGAGGTTTCATTCTGACAAGCCATTGTAAAATAAGAAATGAACTGGCACCTTTGCAGCTGGGATAACAGAAGAGTTTCAGTGATTGAACCAACAGGACAAACAGCCCTTTGCAGGCTGGCTGTGTGCTGAGAAGGAAGCTGAGAAGGAAGTTTTTTATACTTCATTCTCTGGGGAAGAGACTCAAAAAGGCATCTGATTTCCAGTAGCAGGGGAGGATTTTACAGACTCTGTCAATATGCTGAGGGGAGAAGCAGGGCCATCTGCAAGGCCAGAAAAGAACACAGGGAGCTTGAAGAGGAGCTCAAAAGCTCCCTCTTCCCCTTGTCAGCTGTAAAGGGAAAACTGCAGTGTGCTGGGAGACTGATGACTGAGCATGGGGGGGGAAAAACATCATTCCCAACCCCCCTGGACCTCACTGCAGCACTGGGTGACCTGTCAGGGAGGCTGCAATGACAGACTGCAGTGGAAGGGCAGCAGACAGGCTCCTCCTGGAGAGCAGTGTGCTTGCTGCCTGGCACTGCCCTCAGCCTGCCAGAACAAAGCAAGGCAAGGCAAGGTTTCTCAGCAAGGGATGTGAAATGAAAGCAGGGAGTAGGAAGCAAACTGTGTGAGATGAAAGCAGAGCTCAGTGTTGTCATAAGGGCACTGCTGTCCCTTGTTTCAGCAGCCCTCCAGCCAGCAGTCCCTCTCATGTCCTCAAGGTCTGCCTGTAAAAACTGGTTTATCCCACTGGAAAGGGACACTCAGTGTGTTTGATGGAACCTAAGTCACAACACAAGGCTTTTACAGTTACACAGTTATTATATATCATTATTTTAGAGTTACACATTTCACAACTGACACTCCAAGCTGCCATACTGCTCTTTTTCTTGGTAAAAAAAAGTGATCCTCCACAACTGCTCTGCTCTGCAGCAGCCACCACGCAGGCAGAAAGCAGCTCAGAGGTTAATTTAATGCTAGCCACAATCTGCAGACCCTCCCTCAGCTGGCATCACCACAGTCCAGACTGAAGAGCACACACAGTCAGGGTAGAAACGTGGCAGAAGTCACTTCAGCTGAGATCAAAACTACCAGCACTTCTTCCTACCTTCCCTGTCCTGGCAATATTTTACCCATGGACACACAGGAGCCTGGAAGAGACCCCCATGAAGTTCTGGTGCAACAGCCACCCCTACAAACTATTTCCAGTGGGCAGAAGCCCTTGAGACTCCAAACACAGAGAGCATGAAGGGATGAGTGGCAGATGAACACAGCTCCCTGAACACATCACTTGCCTTGCCTCTGCAGCTTTCTTCAGCACCTACTGGTTCCACCAGTGCTGCTAACTGGTTTGGGAAGCTACTAGCCAGCCAGGCTGATGCACCTCACTCTTTTCCATGGGGAAGTTTACAGCTGGCATTAGCTGGATGGGATGTGACACCCTGCCAAGCCAAAGAGCTCCCAAGAAGGCAAGTCCTTCTCCTGACCTTCAGCAGCCTCCTCTGTGCAGAACATCAGGTGGCCAGAGCTCTGGATGCTCTGACTGTTCATGGTACAGCCCCCACCTCCCTGGCTTAGGGACTGAACACATGGAAGAAAACAATGCAGTTCTTTAGGAGAGATCATTAAAGTACTTGAAAAGCAGCTGCCAACACTCAACAGTCTATTTTTTCTTTAGGGAAGGTCACTGCAAACATCAAATGCTGTGTTTTACACCAAGGCTGCTCTTTCCACCTCTCAGTCTCCTTTGCTTGTAGCCCAAAGGCTGCTGCTGCAGACAGAACCTGCCACCTGGAACTCAGCAGCAAAGCACTGGTGGGAACAATCCTGCTCTCCATCAGGAGACTGAGGTGAAAGCCAGAGGAGAAACTGCTCTGGAGAGCCAGGGCACCCAGGTCAGCAGAGTCTGTGCCCCTGCCAGAGTATTCACCAGCTGGGAAATAACCTCATGTGGCAGCTCTGGGCTTTTGGCATCTGCTGCCCCCCTGCCCATCTATCTCCACAGCCACCAAGAGCATGGAAAAGCTCTTGGGAGAGGCTGCCCAAAGCAGACCCCACTGCTAAGGGGTCCTGCAAAGGGCCAAGGTCTGAGCCACTTGAGTTTCTCCTCAAATTTATCAAACCCAGTTGAAGCTCACTCAATTTTTTCCTTTGTTCCTCTCCCCTCCAAAAACCTGATGGATATTTACTGGACATAAAATGCATTTACTCTCATAGTGGAATACAGAACCAGTTTAGCTCTGAATTTAATGCCTCCCCATCCCCATTTCAAGCTTCCTCTTGTTTAACTAAAAGACAGGTCTTATCCATCCTGCTGCATCCACCTGCATCTGTGTCTCTTCCCAAGTGAAACCTCAGGTATTTAAAGGATTTCTGTTGCTCTTAATCATATTCTTCCCTGTAGGCTGCTGCTAAAAAAGAAGAAATATACCAATACATATCTATTTCTTGAGTTGTGTTTTCAAACCTGGCAGAAAGTGAGTGCAGCTCACACAGGTGGAAAAAGCCTTTGGAGTTGGGAGGAGGCTCAGAGTTGGTCCTTCCTTCAGCCAGCCTATGTTAAACCAAAAGCACTAACAAGCAGAGGAGGGCTAAGGCAGAGATTAATGTTCCTCCAGCATCTCAGCTGGATAAAGCTGCTTCTCCAGCACCCAAGCCAAGTGTGCAGTGAGGGGCATGGGCTGAAGGACAGCAATCTGTCACTGTCCCCACTGCTGCCTCCTACAGTCATTTCTGCACCTTACACTCCACTGCTCACTTTGATGACTACACCATAAATTAGAATGTAAAGTGGGTATCAATTTGATTTCAGAGCAGCAGCAAACTGTCAGCAAAGTGGGATATGATTTAATTTCCATCGAAAAAATCAGTGACACCAAACCCTGCTACATCATAATAACCCCCAAAGTTAGCCAAGAGCAAGCACAGGGATCTCGTGTCTGCCTCAGTGCTGCTGCACTTCAAAACAAAAACACTTCACATTATGCTTGGTTAGTTTTAAATATAAAGTCTTAATAATGTCAGATGACTTCATTACTTGTTCTCAATTAAACAGGGAGCAAGAATGATTTTTTTTTCCCACAGAGCATGATCAAATTTGACAGCAAGTAAATATTAATACAAATTTAGATGCTAAGGTCTTTAACAATCCTAATGAAATGCTTACTTTGAAAGACAGTGTCCTTATTTTTCCAGTATTTATCTTTTGCTTTACAGCTGAAAATGAGATCACATGAAATATAATAAAATTCTGCAAACATCAGTACTCACTTTTTTAAGAAACTTTTATTTTTTTGGTCGAAGGAGGGAGGAATGACTCAGGAAAAAAACAATCCTCATTACCCAAACATCAAGAGTTGCAGCGATTGATGTGTCAAAAAATTATCTTGATGAACTCATTTTCTTTTACCAGAGTATTTTGGGTAAATAAATTTCATTGCCTATTACATCACTATGTGTGTTACTGTCTGGCAGCCATGCAAAGATGGAAAATAAACACCCTCCTCTTCCAAAACTGGAAGATTTGTCTGGAAAACTCCTGGAAGTGTGACACAAAAGAGACTTCCAGAGAAGTCCCAGTGTGTTAACAGTGTTAAAAATGGGAAATTGTGTCAGACTCTTTAGTATTCCTTTTCAAGGATATTTTTCCTGACATTCTTACATGGAATGATACCAGACTGTGCTCCAGTTTAAGCCTCCTTTGGTTGCAGAGGCTGAGCAGTGCCAGGGACCAGTCTGAATTATCTGTATGGCTACAGAGCTTCCTACATGTGCAGAGCAAAACTCAGGTGGAGAGGTGCTCACCTCCTGGGAATGAAGCAGTGCTGGCCCAGGGAGCTAGAACCCCTCCTGCCCTTTCATCCTGCCTGAGGATGCTGAGATTTTGCACTTACATTTACATTCACACTGACATTTAAAGCCCTGTAAAGCAAGATTTGACCTGTTATGGTTCAGGTGAGTCAGCAGAACCATGTTTTGTCAGTAGGAAAACTGGAAAGCTTTTCTTTCAGTGAGACTTTCCCACCATCTGAATTAGAAGTGCCTTTGATTATTTAGCCAAATCCCACCCACATCAAGTCAGGGTGCACTGACCAAACGAGTGTCCTCATCTCAGCATCCCAGCTTACATCTGTAAAGCAGGGACAACAAACTGCTGACAGCATCTTGGGCCAATGGACAGGCAGCCCTAGAGCATCATGGATAAAGGGATTTTTCCACCCTCTCGGGCTCAGCCACACAGCAGAGGTGTTGTGAGCAAGGATCTGTTCCCCACGTGCAGAGGTGTGAGGCAGTTGCCCAGGGGTGGCCAGCACACCTACCTGGCGGTGGATAACCTCGAGGTCTGCTCTGGCTTTCTTCACTAGCTCTTCTATCTTCTCAGAGTCCTTGAGATTCTTGTTTTCTCTGAAAGCATCTCTTATCCTCCTGATGGCATACGTTCTAAACACAAACAACAGCATGTGCATTCATAGCTGGGGCCAGGTTATGACAGGTCAACCCTTTGCCAAACACCCCGTTAACAGCAAATACACACAATAAATACAACTAAATTCAATATTAAACTAGCATTTTCACACTGTGCAGTAGATCCTTTCCTTGGGAGGGGAAGGAGAAATGACAGTGAACTGACCCTGCTCAGCTGTTCCCACTTCTCCACCACCACATCCCATCATTTTTACCACGGGGAGTAAAACCCTCCATGTGGCACTGGAAGGGGCAGAAAAAAACCCAAATGGCCAAATGGGAATCAGGAGACAAAACTGAAACACAGGGCTCTGAAACTCCACAGCTGAGGCTGAAAAGGACAGATCTGGAGAGGGGAGAGGAAGAGGAGGGAGGGTGCCCAGTCAGATGGGGCTGTGCAGCCTCCAGCAAACAAATCCCCAAACATCAGGATGGGGTAAATTTTGTCTCTTGAATATGGATGTATTTCAAACCACCCCGTACACGAATGTAGGCTCCAGCTGTGCAGAAATATACAATATTTTCTGTGAGAAAGGGTTTCAAAAAGATACAATGACCTGACAGATATTTAAATATTTAGCTTAAATAAAGAACAAACAAACAGAGAATATCCATTATTGGATACAAACCTTTCAAGCCACAACACCAATAAGTAAATGGAAAAAAAAAGAGACAGATGTGACTGAAAGAAATTCTTGTTCAGTGTAACACCTACAGACTGGGTTTTTTTTAGGCTGTGCATATGGTGCATTAATTATTCCATTTTCTCTCTCTTCCTCTCATTACACCCAGCAGTTGTTGAGAAAAAAAAAGATTCATAGTTAGAAAACAAACTCTGAGCTGCTTTGTCTAGTTAGAAAGTCACTTTATTTTATCTTTTTTGATTTCTTTAGACATCTATGAACATTGACACCCCAATGAGCATGGGAAGAGTGGCTGGGGGGTAATGTGACAACACCACCAGAGACAAAAATACCCCCAATAACAGTAAACCCCACAGAGCCATGAGTAGAAAACACTCTTATTCCTGATACTCATTCACCTCTACCTGCAAAGACTTCATCTATCTCCTTCCCCAAAGCCCAATCAAACCCCTGTGTCCTCATAAAAATGAAGCTACAAGAAGGGAAGTTTGGAACAGTGGCTATTAAGGAAAAATGAAATCTCAACCAAGGCAATTGAGAGCAGAACAGCTGCTTGGGGACTGGGGCTATTTTTATCTCCAAATGTTTACTCGTGTCATGCTTGACCACAAAATAAAGAAATCATTTCCTTCCCAAGTCTTCCCTCTTGTCTCTTTGTGCTGTGCTACAGCAGAGTGCCAGAAAGCTGCAGCACCATGCAGCCTTGATTTTAACTTTGATTTTAAAGGGGTTCTTTTCATCTTCATTGGACTTCCACCTGCAATGTTCTGCTGCAAAAGAGGTTAAAAAAGGAGGGTTATGAGTGATAAGTATTTCCCAGCTGGCAGTGGAAAATGATGTGCCTGATGCAGCAATAGTGTTAGGTACTTTGTGATGAAGCCTGGGGACTGGAAGTGCATATGGATCTAAAATAATCCCTGAGCAATTCTTGGGCTCTTGCTGTAAAGAGAATTAATTTTGCCTCTTGATTTTTCCTCGAGTAAACCTGAGCTTTTAGAGAAAGAACTCAGAGCATCATAGGTCCAAAAATTACCTTGTAAAAGAAACTACATTGAAAAAAATAGATAGTACCAGCTCTTGAATGACAAAGACAAGTCTTGATGTTATGAGGTCATCCTCTTTTCATGGTGGGCAGCCTATAGCTGATCCATGAGGAACTAAATGCTGAAGCCACATCTAAGGGAAGCAGGAGGTGAGCTGGGACAGCATTTAAGCCCTTAAAAACAATTACTCCATTACCAAGTGGTTCTCATTTAGCAGAAATCATATTCCCAGGTCATGAATCACTGCCAGAGGCAGGAGTTTTTCTATTACCCTCATTACTTTGCAAACAAATTCTACTGGTAATTAAACCTTAAGTAAAAAGAAGAATGCCCCTGTTCTACTGTGCCACACAAACACCAGTAACACCCTGGCTAACACCCCTGTTCTACTGTGCCACACAAAAATGCCCTGGGTACCACCCCCACCACAGGCACTCAGTCTGGGGGCCTTTACTGAAGTAACAAAGTCCATTAATCAACCTCTTGAGAAGCCCCCACTCGTTTGTCCTCCAGCTATAACATTTCAAGCAGAAAGAAAAAAAAAGCTTGTTTTCATTCTCAAGGAGCTAATAACAACTCCACCACCACAGACAGCAACAAAATGAGCTTGTAGGAAAAACAGAAATATCTGGAAAACAGATAAAACCAAAGGGGGCAGAAAGCTGTGGTGGGAATTAATACAGACATGAAATAATTTTTCATGTTGGTTTTAATAAAGAATTGGAGTTGGTGCTTTACAAAGTCATTAGGTTAGTGCCTAATGAGGGCACCACTGTATCTCCAGAGGCCAGGGCAGCTTATCTGGGCAAGGAGGCTGCCAGCCTGGGGGGTGGTTGGTTGCAGCATAAACACCAGGGTAGAACTCCCAGCAGATCCCCACACAGACCAGCTTTCTTGCTAGAAACTGCTCCTGCTTTCAGCACTCACAGATGTGTGTACATAGCAAGACTCGATAGCCTTGCTGGGTTTACAGTGTCTAACAGCAGCCCCTTCAAAACCAGAGCTTTCCTTGAAGGAACAGGAAAACCTGCCCTGTGATAGGTGTCAAAAAATCAGATATACAAGGTAAACACGTATCTTATGCAATCCAGCCTTTTGAATTTGCTAGTACAAGAGCACCACAAGAAACAGAACAATGTTTTACATTATATGAAGCAGAAAACTCAGCGCTGCACCTTGTTGTGTGTCAGCCCTGCCTTTGAGCTGCACACCAAACCTTCCATACAGCCAAGCCCCCCCAGGAACACTCTGGGCATGGCTTGTGGAGCAGAAATGATACCAATTCCCACATCCCTTGTGCTCCATCTGCAAGGGACTGAGCAGAGGTGGGTGCACGTGTGGCTGTGGCACTCCCAGCACAGACAAGCAGCTCTTTGTTAGCCACAATTAGGGCAAGGGGGGGATGCTCAGGACAGTAAAGAGCAGAGGGAAGGAAGCCTTGGAAGCAGGGGAGTGTGATGCACACCCATGGAGTTAGCAGTGAAGGTTTACCAGCTCCAACACAGTTTCAGCCCAGGAACCTCAACACATGGGGTCTGGGAGTGCTCATGGCTTGAGGAGCACAGAGCTCAACCATGGTTGAATGCAGCTCCAAAGGCTTTTGTTCCCAGCTCTTGCCAGGTGGGAGATGATTCACAGGAAAGGTATCTCAGGTGTCTCTGCCTGTGGTATCATCTACCCATAGGTGATCAAATTTTGCCTGTGCTGGTGGGAAGCAGTCCCTGTGAACATCCAGCCACCCAGGCAGGTGGGCTCTGCTGAAAAACGGCCCAAGCCTGGCCAGAGAAGGCTGCCAGCCCCCCAGCACGATGAGCAGACCCCAGTCCCTCATCACAGCAGCATCCTGAGCACATGGAGACAGGGACTGGGGGGGAATTCGGCTTCAGCACAGCCAGGGCTGCAGCCTGGCCTCGGCTCTCCCCTGCCAGCAAAGCAGCCGGACAGGCTGGGACTGAGACAACCTCTGTCCTTCCTCCTCCATCAGACAGGGCCCATTCCTGCTGCTGGAGGGACTGACCTTCCCAGCGCTGCGAGTCAGACCCCAGGCCCGGCCCGGCGGCCGAACCCGCTCTCGCTGCCCCCTCAGGGCTCTGCCCGCTCCTCCTGAGCCCCCCACACGGTTCTGCCCGCTCCTCCTGAGCCCCCCACACGGTTCTGCCCGCTCCTCCTGAGCCCCCCACACGGCTCTGCCCAGCCCCGCCGGCATCCTCCCGGCTCCGCCCTGCCACCCGCACGCCTTGCGGGGAGAAGCGGGGCCAGGTCCGCCCGCTACCCACCCCGGAGCGGCAGCTCACCTGTAGTTGTAGCCGCTGAAGCGCTGGCTCTCCCTCAGCAGGGCCCGGTAGAGCCGCAGCACCTGAGCCCGGCTGGACGCTGCCATGTTGCCGACACCGGGCGGGTCCTTCCCGGGTCCCTTTCCCCGCCCGCGGCCTCCGGAGCCGCCTCCCGTTACCCGCGAGGGCCGGGACAGGCGGAGGAGGAGGAAGAAGCAGCCGCAGCACACGAGCGGTGAGAAGCGGCGGGGAAGGGCCCGGGCCCAGCACAAGGCCCCGGGCAGGGCGCTCGCGTTGACGCGGCCGCGGGGCCGGGCGGGGATCTCGGCCGCGGGGAGTTCCCGGCAGCGCCGGTGCTCGTCGGGCCTCCGTGGAGCGGCTCCTCCGCGGTGTGAGCGCTCAAACCGCGGCCTGTCCTTGTGCTGGGCCCCGGGGTGAACGGCCCCAGCGATGCGGGGAGAGGAAAAGCAGCGTTGAGAGCGGGAGGTGATGGTTGCGGGAGATCCACGCGGTGTGTGCGGGGAGGGGGTGGAGTTGGCAGCGAGGGGCCTGGGCTGCTGCGGGGAGGGCTGCCGGGTTTAGTGCCATAAAACGGTTAAATTTCGCTATTTCCATTGCTAGTCGTAGCTCAGGTGCTGCTGGAGTCAAGCAGTGAGAGTTTCTGGAGGAGGTTTGCAAGGAATTCCTGCCTCTGCGCTTTGATTTTCGATGGGGAAATCTCCATTTAGCTGTTTTCTTCCTTTTTCTATAGCTCTGTGAGAGGGCATCATCCCTTTTATTAGTGCCCTCGCTTGGGCAGGTTTCAGAAGGTAAATGCTGAGCTGTAGGTAAATACTCCCACTGGTCCCCAGGCAGGGGTTGCTGTGTCCACTGCCCGTGTACAGCCCCCACATCAACAGGTTACCTCAAGCATTAAAAGTAGGATCAGCTTGTTTGTGGATTTTTGGGGTTTAGTCCCCTCTGCTGTGAGGTCAAGGCTCACTTTCTGCAGAAGCACCTCCTTGTCATTTACACACCATCCTTTTGTTGCTGAAAGTGACACACGTGGGAAAGTTTTGCTACTCCAGTGTAAACTTGACTGTGTAACTTACAGATATGATGCTCTAGCTGTACTTATTTTAAATGTTATCAGAAAGCTAACTTGCAATCATTATATGATTCTTACTTTCTCCACAGTATCTTCTGTATATAGTGGATTTTTATATGTATTCTACATGTCTCTAGCAAGACAAGTTCATCCCTGAAAATCCAATTCCCGGTGCATTTTCTTATAAATACTTCTGTGATTATTTCCTGGAAGCAATTCCTAGAGCAAAGTATCAGTGGGGGTAGAAGTATCACTTTGCTATAAGGTGGAGTGGAGCTGATGTAAGCAAACATGTTACTGGAAATAAAAGTGGAAAGTTCTTCTATAGTATCTTGGAAAGGTGTTACTGGGGGAAAGGGGATGACCTCTGAGAATGAAACGTACAAGAGACTAATATTGATATTTTTTTTAGGGAAGGAAAGGTAAAGCCCAGTTGTGGTTCACAAGGGATGTGTAAAGCAAAGAGAACTGTAAGTAGGCTGTTTAGTTGTCTAACTGGGTGATGAGGGGAGAGGGAATGTGATTTCCATTTGTAGTGTGTTTCCATTTTATATGAACTCTTTGTCCTCGACTTTTGGTCTGGAAAAAATCCACAACAGTTTAAATATGAAGATGAAGCAAAGAAATCTGAATTTCTGGTGAAGAAAGGAAACACTGGAGCAATGTTTCCATTTTAAAGAGAAAAACAGGATACCCATATTACTGAACTATAGTAATGGTAGAGTTTATGATGATTTCTTCACAGGCCTTCACTTTTCTAGACATTATTTTATTTCTGTTTCAGTTTTTTATATCTCTGGGGTGATTGTGCCAAAATTTCTCTTTCAGCCAAGCCCTGAAGAGAAGAAACAAAGCCCTGACTAAAGCTACTGGGGAGCAGAGGGAGGAAAGATCATCTCTGCTGGCTGTAAGTAACTACAAATAAATGCAGCTTTCTGGATCTGCTACTAGCTCTGCCAGCCTTTTTAGGCAGTAACAAGTTTTCAGTCCTTTTTCTGTTTTAAATGATAATAATTAAAATATTCCTTCATCATCATCTGTTAAAGACAGGCCTGGTACCTGGGCATGCTGACTGACTGACTCTGCTTGCCATAGAGAACTTATCCTGGGGTGGCAGGACTGGATGGAGGCCCAATTTAAACCTGTCTTTTAACTCATCCTTCCCTTGCTTTGCTTGCTGTGGAGCATCTCAGAACTAGTTCTTCTTTAGCAAGTTCCAGGAGGTGTCAGCACCTCTTGAACACTCCAGGGGAGGTGGTGTTCAGATGTAATCAGTGTTACAAGGCAGGTTATATCTTAGAATGCATATGAACTAATCCTGGCTGTGAATTTCACAGGACCAGAGCACCACTGTATCAGGGATTTAGAACAGGATTATGCAAATCCATGTTAAAATCTGGTCTGTGTTTATTTCAGTAGGGAGAACTTGAAATGGATGGATTTTATTCTACAATTTCTCATGGATGTTTCTCAGCAGCATTGTCTATAACTCAGCATCACTTGTTGCAGTTAAGTGTTTTTTAAGGAAAAAGACTCTGCTTTTTTTGCCTTAGGCTTTAAACATAGTGAATGCATTTCTTCAGCTGCACTTACAGAAAATGATTCACAATAGAAGTAGAATATCTGCAAATTGGGCTTTCTGTCTTTTTGGGAGCCCATCTGCATTTGTAACTGTAGAATATACCAAGCAGAATGTTCATGGAGGTTGGCTGGGCACTTAATTCTTGTGATTCTTCTGGAGTCACTGGCTCTGGAAAGAGCAAAGCCAGCCTTTCACCTTGCAGCCCAGCAGTGTTGCAGGAGTGCTGAGACAGCCCAGGCTTCATAAAGTCATGTGAGATTTGGAAGAAATACATTCTCCATCCTCCTATGGTAAAGTTGAGTGCTGGAATCCAGGAAATAACACCAGATCAGTTATTTAATATATAAACTTATTTATTTTTTTAAGTTTACTGAACAGAGCAGGGTACAGCAACTTAGGTGGTGGATTGTTTTTTTCACACCACACTGCAGCTGCTTTTCCTGTACTTTTATTTTTTCCTCCTGCTTTATTAGTATTTGCAACCCATGTGATTGGTGATTGAATGTTAATGATGACACAGTTCCTAAACAGATTGTGTTTGCTGTAACTGAGAATGGATTTGCAATTCTAGCTTAAGACTTTTGGTTAATAGTCCTTGAGAGATGGAAGGGTCTCCTGCTGCTTCTGAACCCCATTAAGGGAACACAACCACCTAAATCACTGGCACATAAATGGAAAAATAAAAAAAATCTGGTCATTGATTTCTGTTTCACTTGGCAAACAGAGAAGAGCTTCAGTGACAGGGAATCCTACCAGAGCAATAAAGGCTTTTGCATTATGTAAAAAAAAAATGTGTTGGAGTAAATAGAATTTATTTCTTAATTTAACTTTTAGGTCCCACTTACAAGTTGTGGAGATAATGGGCCCTTGGTAAGCAGTGGAGCTGGCAGTGGTGTTTCAAGGAGAAGGTCTCAAGTGGTTTTTCAAGAGTGAAATTGGCACCTGGGTAAATTTACAGGCATCAGGTTTTACTTATTGCATGTTAAACTATAATAGTTGCTGTCCCTTAGCTGTACTCAGTCAAGAGCTGAGTGTAGAACCATTTCTTACAGTCAAAAAACCTGCTAGTATAACTAAAAAAAAAAAAGGAAAGTGCCTTAAAAATATCTCTGTGGGAATCTCTGGGAGAGCAAAGCAGAAGACAGGCAGTTGGAATTTTAATCCTTGTTTTCTGACAACTCTCTTTACTCTCAGAAGGGGCAGGCAGCCTGGGAGATCATTTCCCATTCCAATTCTGCCTTTCAGGGCCCCACGAGGGATATTTTTGCACTCTGTGGGAATAAAACCCTGCTGCTCTGACCCCCTGGTCACACAGTTCCCAGTGGCATGGCAGGGGAAACCCTGAGTGCTCAGAGACTGGGAGCTCAGCTCTGAGGTTCAATTCCTGTTTTTAACACAAGCATTTAGTGCAAGACAGAGTGTGGAGGAGCACTGTGAACAAGAGTTGAATGCAGGGCTGTTCACATTGGGATGTCAGGTTTACTGGGGTTTGCTGTAATGTTGCATTGCAGATGTAATTAAAAAGTTGTTTGATCTGAACACTCTTTATTTCTTTAAATAGTCTTTAAATAACTTATTTTTTTCTGTTAGTCACAGGAAGCCTTATAAAAGTGGTGCTTTATTTCCAGTACATTTTCCATGCTCAGCAATGCCAGTGTGCTGCTGCAGTGGGGAGCACAGAAATAAATGTATAATGAGGGTAAAGCTATGGGAGAGCAAGAGCTGCCATCCTTTAAAGCCACTGATGTGACAAGAACAGCAGTAATCTGTTTGCCTTCAGAACCTGGAGTAGCCTCTTCTGCAGCTTGATGGAAAAGATGATTTAATTGTATGTAAAGTGGTCAAGTGTCAGATAATTAATGTAGAGCTGAGATGTGAGGGGAGTTCCCAAGCCTGGAGGCTCAGATGGAGGCCCCTTCATGCTCAGAGGGCTTTTGATGGAGCAGCAGCTACCTGTCTGGAGCTGATCCACAATTAAATGGGGTTTTTTTTTCACTACCTTTGATCATCCTTGGATTGAACCTGTGTGCAGATGATTTAATTAGCACAAGCTTGGGAGATGCTGGTAGCTGGGCTTTTCTAGCCTCACCTCCTGAGATGCTAATGGCACACACCAGTGTGTTTGTGTGGCTGAGCTGTGGCAAGTGCAGGACATGCAGTTGGCTCTCCTGTGCTGGAACTCCATGGAAAAGCCAGGGAAAAAATCATGGTCTTGCTTGCTAATTATCATGTCATTTCTGATCTTCTTGCACATAAACCAACTGTAGCTGTCATTAAAAACATTCTTCATGCCAGAAATAGGAGCAGATTTTTACTGTATGTCTCCTTTTTAACCATAACCAAAAATCCCTGTAGTTATTCAATGTTAAGGATTAAAAAATGTGAATTTGGAGAGGCTCTCTGTGCTTGAGGGCAAAGGGAGGTTCTCTGGCTTTATGCTGGGAGGTGCCTGGGCACTGAAACTGGATCCAGAGAGATGGGAAATGTGCTTTGTACTCACAGACCCCCTTGTGAGTCTGACTTGGAGTCCAAGAGTTGCTGAAAGCTACCAGGCTGCTGAACAGGGGGGGAAATAGGAAGGTGGGAAGAGGGGTGTTGGCTTGGCAGCCTTTCTCAGTTTAGCAAAAATATCCCTGCTTTAGGGAGTGAGCCAGACCCCAGAGCAGGAACAGAGCAGGTGATCTAAGCAGTTGCTTTTTTGGCTTTAGCTGCTGATTAATCAGCTTCATTGCTGCCTCTGGGAGGGGCCAGAGGTGGGAGGGGAGGGGCCAGAGGTGGGAGGGGAAGGGCCAGACGTGGGTGGGGAGGGGCCAGAGGTGGGTGGGGAGGGGCCAAAGGTGATGTGAATTGGCTACAGGTGTAGCCCAGCCTATAAATGTTGTGTTCAGGAGAGGGGCAAGTTGGCTGAGGAGGAGGGGGCTCCTTCTCCTCCTCTTTCTTCTCCCTGTCCCTGGAGGGTCTTGCTCATCCTGCTCCTGGAGCTGCTTTCCTGGCTGCTGTGTGCTCCCTGGGCTGAGTATAACTTGATAGACTTCCTATTGGTGCTAGTTTGGCTGTTTCATTGAATAGATTCTGATTTCTGTCTGCTTTTCCTCCCCCTCTGCTGGGGAGGGGGTCACTGGGGGCCAGAGCAGCTGCTCCAGTTCAGCCTCAGCTGTGGGCTGTGTGTGGAACCTCTCCAACACCTTTTGGTGTTTATAACCTGGGGTTTCCATGTGGAACTAGACTTTTCTTACCCTCAGAGGTTCTCTGGTGTTCCTGAACTGAAATTCTAGATCCAAATAAACCACACCCTGGGGAATGAATGTGCACCAGGAGCTGAGAGCTGCTCTGTTATGTGATCTACTCATCACCATCTCCTCTTATATAAGGTAATATAAACTTAATTAAAAGCTGATTCTTTAATAGTGAGGGGTGAAAGCTGTAGCCTGACCACTGCATATACTAATAACATATTAGTATAATAATATATGTAGTTAAGACAGCTCTCTGCCCTTGCTTAGTAGCAACAGGATGTCTTACAAGTGGCATAAAAACCTGAAAACCTCCCTTTCTAGTCTTTAGATGCCATAGAAAAAAGGTACTGCTAGATTCACTTCATGCCTTTGCTCTCTTTTAAATATTACAAGGAAAAAAAAGTGCCATTTTCTCAATGAAATGCCAAGTGCTCCAAGATGAGATTAATTCATGAGAGGAAAGCAACACCTTTTCTCCAACCAGCAGCTTTACCCAGGTGACTTATTTGCTGAAAATAATTAAGGATGTCTGGGTAGCTGAAAACTTTGATCTACTGTGCACCAGAAGGAGCATCTGGTTTGTTTTGCTCCTTTGTTTGCTTTGCTCATAGAAGTTTCCAAGGCAGCCAGGAAAAGCAGCAGAAATATTTACATGTTGGCACACTAGGAGAAGGCCAAATAATTAGATTCATCCTCTTAAGAGTGGCTACACAGAGCAACTTGAGAGCAGAATGAGCCCCCCAGTTCAGCTGCCACAGGCTGCTCTGTGCTGCAGGAGGGTGGAGAGCAGGGTTCAGCTGGCTGTGCTTTGCCAGAGACACTCTGATGTTCCTGAGGTAGAGTGGGAACTGAAATAACCTGCAGCTCAGCAAAGATTGTCATGCATTTAATTTGTTGTTCTGCTGTGGCCAAAATAATTCTGCTTCAGAGGTCCATGCTATTAGGAAGGAATCTTTTTAAGCAGGCAAATGTTGTCCTGTTAAAGCCATTTTCTACAAAATACCTGTGTTGGGGAGCAGAAAAGCCAGAATATTTAAAATAATCAGTGGTCCATGACAAAAGAGAGGCTTTGTAGTTACTGTGTCACTGGTAACCCGTTGATTCCTCTGCTTAGATGAAATTATTTTTCTCAAACTGCTGCCCCTTCAGCCCTGGATTCAGAGATTTAAATGGGACTGGATCCCATTTCTGGCTGTACTTCTGTAGGGTATGGTTGCCAGGAGCCTGTGATGGGCTGGTTAGCAGGCTGCTTATTTTCAGGGAGGCTGGCACTGCCCATTATTAAGTTTACCTGGATGGAAAGGGAAGAAATAAACCCCCAAACCCTCCTTTTGCAAGGCAGGAATATTTCCATGGCTGGCTAGACTAATTGTTACTAGCTGCTGGAGCTTTCCCTGCCCTGAATCCTCCCAGACACCAACTTGCTGTGTACTCCCAAGGGTCCCCTTAAAGCATTGCTGTGCTCATGGCAGGGAGCTGGTAAACCATGTAACTCCCAGATTAATATTTGAAACAAGCAGGTCTGGAGAAAACCTGTGAGTGATGCCCAGGGAATTGTATTTTTGATTTTTTTTTTTTTCCCAGTAAGGGGTGTTTATTGGGGTGAGCAGCTGGGCACTGCTGCTCCTTTCTGGCAGTCACCTCTGCAGCCTGTCCTTATGAAGGCATCCATGCAGCACTGAATGATGCTTGTCCTTGGTGGGCTCTTCCACCACATTTTTAGTAGTAAAGCTGCAGTTCTTCATCTTGAAATGTAAAAAGAATGAGGAGCAACTGGGAGTCCACCCCATTGCATTTGTGCTCACCACAGAAGAGCAGGACAACAGACACTGCAGTGTTCTAATCAACACAGGCTTTACCTATAGAAATGCACTTGGTTTTGAGTTTAATCAAGAGTTTATCTCCTGTGTGAAGAGGGGAAGCAGGGAAAGTGCTTCTGGTCTGGCAAAGCTTTAGCTGGGAGGGTGCCTGTGTGTGCAGCTGGCTGGGCAGGGTAACTCACCCCCCTGCCAGGGGCTGCTTTTCCCTCCTCACCCACTCTTCAGGTTGACATCTCCTCTCAGATTCCTTCACTGTGATAAATGTGCTTCATTTTCTGAGCAAGTTTTTTGAATATATGCAGTTCTCCTGCACATTGGGGTTCTTTTTTTTTCCTCCAAACATCACACAGCTCTCCCTCCCCAAGTGTAAAGAAAGAAACAACAGAAATTCAGCTTTCTACTTTTTAATATAAATCTCTAAATTATTCCATTAGATGCCAGTGTGCTCTCACTGTTTGTCCCCCCTCAAACTTTCCAGGCTCTGTGAAGTGATGTGTATGAGTTTGGGCTCTGTGTGCAGCTGCTGAAGCCTGGGAATGATGATGGGAGGTGCTCCTGTTAAATTTAATGGTGTGTAGATAAAGGCTTGGAAGATTTTCAATTACAGCTGTTGTTGCTGCCTTGTGAGAGGTGAAGAAATGGTAACCTCTTTATTAGATATAGGTAGTATTTAAGCAGGAAAATAATTCTATTTTCCTAATGCTTTGGGGATGAAAGGACTAGTTCCTTGTGGGTTTTTGAGACTCCTGCATAAAGGGAGGAACAATAATTAATCAGGACCTGCATGAAGGTTACTGCAATAGAGAGGAAGTATCATGACACTGGAAAATAAATGTACTAAATTAATACTTATTCTGGCTGATTGTGCATGCACTGCACATTACAGGTTAATCTGAGGTCAAAAAACCAGGAATAAAAGTGTGGATATTCTGGGACAACAGGACAAGAACAGCCTTCTTGTGGTTTCCTTCTGATATTTCATGGTTTGTTTTTTTTTTTCCCTTCAAATTATTTCAGTGTGTTGTTTGTGAGAAGCTTGTCCAGAGTGATTCAGAGCAGGTGCCTCAGGTGAGAAAAAACCCCAAAGCAAAGCTATTTTCTATTTGGTGTGTGATAAATTTGTTGTGTGATAAATATCTATCTATGAATCTATGAAATAGAGGGGAGATGGAGTGGGTCAGAAAGAAGGTAAAGTCTCCACCACCATCTAGGGGAGTGTGCAGGCAGCTTGGGTAGGAAGGGATGGAGCCACCAGCTGAAAGGAGAGAGGCTTCACTGCCTCCTCCCAGAATTCCTGCAGCACTCACAGCATCATAAAGCAGCTGGGGGCTCCATCCCCCCCTGCCTGCACTGCCTGCACACTCCTCTAGATGGTGGTGGGGATGCTGGCATGTGGAGCTCTGCTGGCTCCAGGAGTCATTGGGGGGGTTGGTTTGGGTTTTTGAGGGAGATGGAGTTATTTTTGATGAAGTGTTGGCATAGCTGTAGGTGGTGTTTGAGCCCGTGGGGATTTAAATGCTTGGATGAGGGAATCAAACCCAGCCATGAAGAAAAGGGTCTGTCATCCTTCACTGAAAACATGCTGTGGATGCTGCAGCCTCTTCTTCATGAGGAGCTCTGAGCAAACAGGGTATTTTTAGGGAGCCTGGCTCTGGGGGAGATTATGCAAGTTCTGAGGTGCTTTTCTGTGGGTCACATCCTTTGTCCCTCTGAAAGGCAGGACAGTTTCCAGCCCCTGCACAGCCCAGAGTCTCTGCCTCTGCTCTCTGGTGAAGTGGGATCAACACAGGCCTTCCAGAAACTCCACCAGCATCCCCTGTGATCTGCAAGTAGTTGCAGCTGCTCTGTTGTTTGGAGCTAACCCCGTCACTTGCTCCCAGAGATAGAATGCAATTGCAGAAGTATTTTTGGCTTATCACATGTAAAAATGGAAGTCTGAGTGTTAGTTTGTTTGCTGCTTGGGTTTTTTTTCCCTTTTCTGTTTGCTTTGAAAACAAAAATCTTATTTTTAGAAGCGCTGGAAGGACAGAAGTTGAGGAGTCATCCTTCCTCTTCTGAATCCCAGCATGTGTGAAACACATTCTGCAGGACACCAAGCATGTGGCATTGGCCTCCCTCACTGCTCTGTGGGGCTTTCTCTGCAGGGCACTGCACGTGCTGGGGGTGCAGGGGCTGGATGGGAGCTGTGCAGCCAAGCCAGTAATCCCTTCATGGAAGGCTCCCTGGGGGATCAGAGGTGATTTCCCCGTCCCAGAGCCACGCTGACAGCTCCTAAGCACCTCTGGGTGTTTGGGGAGTGATTTCCAGGATGAGTTGCTCAGCCACCCTTCCAGGGATGCAGGTGAGGCTGACTGGCCTGGGGTTCCCCAGATGCTCTGCCCTGAACATAGGACTGACATGTTTTCTTCCATCTGTCTAGGGAAGACCTTTAGACTCCCCTTGTGACTTGCTTGTTATTTTTCAAAGCACCTTTAATTTAGATACCTTTCAAATAAGGGCCATGTGCATTGAGGTGCTGGGTGAGTTAATGGTTTTTCATAGGGTGAAAAGCCAAGCAGGGTCTAAGCTGATGCCCAGACAGGCTGGGCAGGGGAGGGAGGGGTTGATTATCAGGTGAGAATTCAGGGAGAGCTGAGACCCCATGAGACCTGTGCACAAACACCCTAGGGTCATGTGTGTGGGGCAGTGCTGAATTTGAACACAAACATCTCCAGCTGTCTGTGTGGTGTTATTTATTGTTTAATCAAGGGAAAAAAGTCATTTCAGGTTTCAGTCAGCAGCATAGGCTTATGTTGGGAGGTGGAAAGTTTGGAGCATCCCTTCTGTACAGTGTTCTGTTTTCTTCTCAGTGCTGCTGTTGCTTGTGTGTGGCAAGCCTGAGATGATGGCAGTGAAAGGTTTATGCTCTGTGCTCAGCATTGTGCCTGATATACTGTACACTGGGAATGTTTTACAGGGAAGAAGTTTATTTGCTAACAGTTTAGAAGGGTTTGCATTTTTATGGTAGGTAGTTTCACTCTCCCCATCTGTCAATCTGCTCCTTAGCTGCTGCTGGAGATAGGCAGGAGAGGAGAGATTTCACTGCACATAGAAGCCTGCAAGAATTACTTGTAATAAAATTCTGTAGCTAAACAAAGTGCTGCTAAGATTTATTACCTAGAAACTTCACAGGAAATAAAAACATGTGCTGTGCAGTGAGTGAAGGGTGATAATCCACCTTTTCCCATACAAAAAAAAAGAGGAGATATTACAGACAGGTTCATGATTTATAACAGAATGTTACCTGTCCTGTTCCAAAAATCAACAGTTCTGGATGAGGAAAGCCTGCATTTTTAAGATGTTTGTTTGATTTGTGTTTTGTTGTGGTTTGGGGTTTTTTTTGTGTGTCATTTTTGGTTTTTTGTTTGTTTTTCTTAAGCTGAGGAGTGTCTGGTCAGGATGTTTAGAGAATATGATGAATCTGTTTATACCTGTGGGTTGAACATTGTTTGATGGAGTTTGAACAGCTAAGAGCACTTGGAAAGGAGTGAAAGCTTTGTGAGCAAAGGTCCCTGTGTGTTTTGGTGCTGTCAGTTGAGTACAAACTGCTGAATATCATGTTCCATTCAGACCCCTTGTGCTCTGAGAGATGGAAGGGAAGCAGTAGAAGCCACTCAAGAACATAAGTGGTGGAAATGCTGACTTCTGTTGGAGGAATGCTAGATAAAAATAAGAGCATGGCAGTCTGTGCAGCTGCAGGTTGAGGAGGGAAAACAGCATCTTGTCATCTCAGTGTGATTTCCACTGGGGTTTCTGCTGCCCTTCCATTCATCTCAGTGGGAATTTGCATCTAGACCACCTGGAAATCTTAAACACAAGCAGGATGAAATGAATGGAGAAGCCTAATCTAAATATGTTTTTTTTTTTCCTGCCTGTCCTGTGGCATGGAACAAGCTGCAGGGTCTCAGTGGAACACCAGTGAGGTCAGCAGTGAGGCAGCATGGTTGCAGTGTGCAGGTAGCAGAGGGGTTTGCTCCAGTCACTGCTGCACTTGCTGCTGTTTTCTGCTGTGCAGAGAGATGCTGGGAACCTCTGGGGTAAGAGCAAAGGGATGTGGCTGGGAGCCCTCAACCTCTCCCTTTGGAAATGGCTGTGTTTCTACTCCTGCCAGCTAATCCCAGAGTAAGAATGCCAGCCAGGGGAATAAAATATGGAAAATAATGCTGTGTTTTGTATAGCACCTGCCACACTCCAGAGTGTTAAAGCACTTACTGAATAGATGCTGAGATGGATAAAATATGACAGTGCTTATAAGCAAATACATCACCTGCTGAAGCTTTCAGCCCTGGCACACAGCCATCAGCACCATTAAAACTGCTACTGCCAGAAAGACTTGGACAGACCTCTAAGGGATCCCCCCTGGAATGTGCTTCATTGAAAAAAATTGGTAATGATGAGTGTAGAAATTACAATAAAGCTGGGAAGACCTGGAGATACCAACCAGTCTGTTCTTTGGCCCTCGAAGCAGGTTGAATTTCACACCTGTTGGTTTGGTTTTTTTGAGCACAGCTGTTCAGAAATCCACATGTGAGAGAGGGCTGCTGTGGGTTTATTATTTCAGCATGGCTCTATTTGCTGAAAGATTTCTAATAACCAGTAAAAATGTTTCTAGTTTGAGTCTTGGTGGGTACATTTCTGCTTGGCCTAGGCAGGGTGGAGTGGAAACAAGGCTATTATTCCATGGCATGTGGGACTTGGGCAGATCTGGTGATGAAAATGCCTTTAAATCTTCTCTGCTCTAGTCTAAATAATACTAATATATGCAGCCTTTCTCCACGGGTCCTCCTGGAGACTGGTGGTAATTTCTCTTACTATCTTTGGACTCTTTCCAATTGCTTCCCATTTTTCTTAAGTCTTATGCCAAAAATTTGCCTCGTATTCCTTCCTGCTAAGCAGAAGAACTGGAGTGTTTCCCATTGAGGGGGTATATCCTCCAGTTAATATTCCTGAGTGATGGGTTCTTCTGTTTAAAATCACATTTGAATTATCCAGCTCATGGATTATTCTAACCCAAGATCCTCTGCTGACAACTTTTCCCTAGTGAGGTGGGGCTGGGGACTCTCCTGGGGTAATTTTCCCCCCCCTATGCTTCTCAGGGTAGAATACCAGTTGTAATTGTTGATCTGCTGCTGCATGAGGAATGGGACTGGTTACTGGTAAGTACAGAGCAGGATGAAATTCCTGATGATAAAGGATCTTACACCACCAAAAGAAAAGAAAAGGTTGTGTGCAGAGTAGTGACTCTGTGTGTTAGTAGCTGGGGGGCCAGGGCAGGATACCTGAGGATGCTTTATTAGCTTTAATTAAGCCTCTCTTTCAGATCAGAGTTGCTGGAGAAGAGGCAAATACAGAATTATCCTTTCAAATGTCAAAATTGCCTTTTTGTGTTCAGAGCTCCTACTTCACTGGTGTATAATTAGTGTCATTATGCAATATACTGTTGTGATTGATTGGACACTTGGATCTCTAGAAGAAAATGTGAGCTAAATAATGTGTCATTAGGTGACATACTGGCAAATACATGGAATTCCATGTAATTCCTCTGTGGAGAGAGGGATAAATGCAGTAAAATCAGCTATTTTTGCTGCACCATCTCACGTGTGATGTCTTGTTTGCCTGTGGAATTGAAACAAACACCAATTAAGATGAATCCAAGTCTGCTGATAATTACACTAATTGCCCACAGGTTGCTAATAATAAACTTGTGATTTTTGAGAGAGAAGGTAGAAGTTAGTGACAGATGTCCTGACTAAATGTGGTGCGCATGGAACTGCAGCTGAGTACCGTGTGGCTGCTGGTAGGATGGAGATTATTTGAGCAGTTGAATGCAGGGCATTGACACAGAGTTGTAATGGTAACTACACAAATATTTTTGAGTAATTCTTCTTTAAACTGATGTTGAAATGTTGACATCATGCCTCGATTGTTTTCCTTTGAGCTGTGTTTCTTGGTATCTCTGGAGTGAGAAGCAAATGAGAACTGAGAAGCCAGGTTTCAGTTTCATTTTCCTGGAGTTCCATTCTCCATAAACTTTGCTATGAAGGGAACACAACTTTTTTTCTCCAAATAACCTACCTTGAGTTCAGTTTTGTATTATTTTTTTTTTTTTTTTGCATTAATCTTCAGCTTTCTTGGAGAAAATGTAAACATTTCTAGTCTATTGATCCCTATTTAGCAGAGTTCTCACTGGTGTCAAGGAGTGAACTCCACACTGAAAGCAATCAGCAGCTGCTGGAGCCAGTCCTGTTCTCCTCTGCCTCCCAGCACATGACAAAGAGGAATTGGAAAAGCAGAGTTTTCAGCCCAGGTGCCAGTGTGTCTATTGGAATGGCAGAAAATCCAATGCCACAAAGGTCCAGGATAGTGGCTTTACCTTAAAATTAACTCTGAGACTTTTCATCCTTGGCTTAGTTACCTGGTGGATTTTATGGAACTTTTTTTTTTTGAAGCCTGAAAACTCTGCCCGTGCAGGAGGGAGGTTGTTCCCAGCTTCACTGTTCAGGGTGACTCCTAATAGGTGACTCTTGGCAAGCTGCTTTCAAAACATTTTGATTCTGTTCACAGCAACCCCTCTACTTGTTAAATGGATACTGCAGACAGCAAAAAAACCCCTCTGAACAGGGAGGAGAAATGGCAGGAACAGCAGAACAGCTTGGAAGGGAAAGCTGAGATAAATAATGCAGGGTTTTCCCCATGGGTGTACTGTAGACTTTAATTGGTTAATGGCTCCAAAGCACTTTGAGATCCTGGGTGGAGATGCACTGGGGAGGAGCAGAGTGCTGCTTAGTGGCACCATGTGACACTGGTGTGTGTGTCAGTGTCCAACTGGTGTCACTGGTCACCAGACCCAGGCATGACATCTCTGGGCATCTTCAGCATGGCTGGGTGTTGGGAAATCCAGGTACTTGATTGATTTACCAGAGTGACCACTTTCTTTTTTATAAGTGGGGATGTGTTGGGTGCTTTTTGAGCTCACTTTACCCTAGGAATTAGTAATGCCTGTTTAGAAACTAAGCCTTTAAATTTATTATTAGAAAAAAATTATTATTATTATATATAAAACTGTAGCAAACCTAGCTCTAAAAGCATATTGAAATGACATTTTAATTTACAGGTAAATACAAAATGTTAGAGTGATGGTAGGAACATGGAGCCTGAATCTCTTCCTAACCTTTTTCTTTTGCAAGCTCCCCTTATGGAGAAATAAAACTCTGAAACTCCTGGAGCTCATTTCATTTTTAAGTCTTTTTAGGGAGTATAGATTTTAACATCTGATTTGACACGAGGGTTACAATTCTGTATTTCTATTTGTGAGGAAACCTCAAGGAGAGTGGGGTATTTTTTCTCATTTTTATTTATCTGTCCCTCGTGGGATTTTCTTTTATTATTTGTTTATATGAGTTCTCAGGAATTAAGTGGTTTCTGTCATGACAGCACTTTTTAGTTCACATCTGAAACTATTATTACTAGAAGTGATTTCTTGGAGGAATCAAAACTCAGACTTGCATTCTAGCTCTTGGAGCAGCTCACAGTCCCTTCTAGAAGATAATACCTGTTATTACCACCTCTGAGTTTGAATTTTTATCTTTAAAAATTCCCATTCATTTATTGCTTTCTTGCAAAGCTTGACCTAGTAAAGGAAAGTGATTTGCTAGTTTGTTTTTAGGTTTTTTCGTGTGGTTTTCTGTTTGTTTTTCCCTGTTTCTCTCCTAACCCCTTGGCTCATCCTGCCCTTCCTTGGTATCCTGCTGCCACCCCCTTCGTGTGGCTGCCAAGGCTTTTTGCATAATTTTCCTGACAAATGGCTTGCTCGTTAATATTTCAGCCCTGTTCCTCCCAACCTCTGAGAAGTGGTGTGCTCCAGGCAGGGAAATGTGCTTCCTTCCTTGGGAGCCTTCTAAGCTTTTTCCTTACACACTTTGTCAGAGCCAGTGACAGGTAAGTGGTGCTGCTCAAACTGGACGTTTTAGACACGTGTGATCCTCAGGAGCTGGGAGGTGTTGGGCTGCAGTGGAGCCTCTGCTGCAAACATCTCCATTTCTTACAGAGAAGTCTGTGAGACTTGTCAATTCTGAAGTAAAACCTATGGAGAAATTTGCCTCTGGCTTGGTTTTTTTATTTTGCTGAAATAGTCTGAGGTCAAGTGCACATCACAGCCAGGTCTGGGCTGTGCATTCTGCTGATATTTATTGACTCAAGATGACAGCAAATAGGTCAAACTGATCTCGGGGTGGCAGAAAATTAGTATGACACAAAACTTAGAATACCCACCACCACTTGGAGTTGGTACATGATAAGAAAGGCTACTTTGATTTAAATGTTGATTACATGCATATTAAAGCCAGGAAATAACTCCCTGCTTTAAAATATTCATGATATTTAATATTTCATGTTAATATTTAGATTATGCTTTGAAACAACAGCATGTTGTATTCCTAAGGAGGACATCTGGAGATCTGTGGTGAGTCATGGAGTTCCCCAGTCCTCAAGGGGGTGGTGGCAGTCGGAGTGCTACTGGGAGACAGCAGGAGGAGCTGAGGACTTGAGGGTGACCTGGGTGATCTGTGTTAGCCCCCTCCTCTGCCATCACCCAGCCAAGCCCTGTTGGGTTTTTAGGACTGGGTGGGCTGAATTTTCAGCTGTAGCTTTTCCCTGTTGGGTGGCTGGTATGAAGCTGGGCTGTCTGCTGTTGCTGTGCTTGCTCCTGCCTCATCTTCAGGTGCCACGGGGTGTGAAACACCAGCCTCTCTTCAGGCAGCAGGCATCTCGTGGGGCAGGTTGGTATCTCTAACTTGCCATTTAAGAAGGTCTTGTGTGTGGAGCTGAGCAAAAAACCCAGTCGTGCCTCATCCCAGGAAAGGTTTGGGTTGTTTTAATCTTCTCTCTCAATATTGCAAGCCTCCAAATGTGGCTGAGGGCGGCATCATGATTAATGTATGGCTGCTAGAGAGCAGACAGCAAGCCAGCTCATGCCACCTCTCTGCTTCAGCAAAGAAAAATAGCAACACAAGAAGTTATTCTGTGTGGTTCTTGCAACTTGCTGGTGGATTATTAACTAGGTGAACTTGAAGATGAAGAGCCAGACACCTGAAGTTCCCTCGCCCGGGGCTTCGTAGCATGCAGTGCTTGGCCATCCTGAGGGACACCTGAGGATGCTCTGCCCTTGGCAGGTGGGGTTCTGCACTGGATCCATTCCAAGCTGTGTCTTTCAGAAGCCTGTGTGTCCCAGACTCAGCGTGCTGAGAGGGAAAGGCTGCTCTGAGGTGCAGCAGCAGCAGCAGCAGAGCTGTGCAAAGGGATGTCTGCTGCGCCGTGTGATGTGGATAGGGCCGTGGCAATACAATGATATTTGCTGCTGTGTGCCTGCAGAGTTTTCAAAACTAGAATTCAATGCTTAGCTAGATTGCTAAGCAGACTGGTAAATGTCCAATTTTAGCAGCCTAGCATATGTTTATAATTTTTGTTTTAACATATGCTATGGTGGTTGAACTCCCCTCCCCACACATGCGGTAGATAAAAGCTGTCACATCACAAAATGGTGGCAGCCCAACTTTTCTAACATTTTCTATGGCACTTCAGAGTCTTGCATTAATTAGCTATTCTTGGATAGGAGACAGACTCTCATCTTTGGAGAATGTTGGTTCCAAACCCATCGTGTTCTTGGGTTTGTGCAGTAGCCCATCTGTGTTTCTGCAGCCCCCAGCAGCTCAAAGCAGAGGGCACGCAGGAGTGGTCAGTGAGGGTGTCCTTGCTCCACAGGTAAGAACTAAACCTCTGTGAGGTTGAGGGGACCTGTGACAGGTATCCCTGCAGCTGTGACAGTGTCAGAATCCTTGCTGTCACCTTGCACTGGTGCTTTGAGATGCTTGGATCGTGGATGCCAGTGGTGGCTGTTCAGTGTTTGTTTCCCATGTAGGTATTTGTTGTCAGGAGCTGCAGCTGCTGGCTGGTTGGCTTGCTGTGCTTGGTAGCTGGCTGGCAGCCTTTGCTGTGGGATTCAGGTTTTGTCAGTGTGCACACAAACCATCCAGTTTCCTACCAGATAGTAAGTGTGGTGGGAATGAAGGAAGAAAATGGTGATTTTTAAACTGTGCTTTTTCAGACCTTTAGATAGCTGTCTACTAGAAATAACAGTCTATTTATTACAAGTGAAAATAAGTAATTAGTGTATTCTTAACATCAATTATTCATTGCTAGGAGAAAGGTAAAGAGATGTCTTTCTTTTCTAGTCTTTCTCTCCACCCTGGTCAACATGACTTTAATGTGAAGGTTTCTTGTAAGGTGTACAGAGTGTAAGCAGGGCTTTTTCCTTTCTTTGTGTGGAATATCACCATATTTTATTGCCAAGGCTGAGAAAGCATCAGGGAACACCACAGAGATACCCATGGCAAGAGTCTCCCTTAAAAATCACATGCCTTAAAGCAAACAGAAGTCCCTTCCCCACACAGTTCATCTTCTCATTTCTTCTTCCATGAGGTTAGAGTCATGGGAAGAGCTGCTTGTGTGGGAGTTGAAGCTTCTCCTGCAGTTGGCTGCTCTCAGAGGAATGGTGCTTGGGAAAGAAAGCAGCAAACACCTCGAGGCTCAGGGTAGAGTCACGAGAGGTTTTGGTACATGATGGTTGTGGCTCAACTTTGAACTGCACTCCTTTCAGAACAATCTGTGTATGGGCAGATGGTGGTATTTTCTGAAGGGAAGCTGAATTCATTATCTGATGAGAACTGGGCATTTCAAGCAGCTGTTGGAAAATGAGAACTTGCTTTCCATGCAGGAGAACGTATGTTTGGGGAAAATGGATCCTCTCTCCACACTGTAGAGAACTCCCCTCGTTCAGTCTGCCAGAGGGGTGAATTCATTAACAAAAGAACCTTGTCAGGAATGGTCAAGAATGAATGTAGTGAAACAGTTTTATAAAAGTCTTAAGGAGAAAGGAAAAAAAGGCTGTTAGCAGTTTCAGACCTAGCTCAGAGCTCTAGCTGTTCTTTTTCTTTAGGATATTTGACCAGAAAAAGGATGAAACCAAATATTTAGTAATTTTGCACTAGCCAACTTGCCTTTATTTTGATTGGAGATATACAATTATTTCAGGAAACAGCTCTACAGAGAACATCAAGGCATAAGCCAGGAGAAAGGAAGCCAAACATGAACATACCCATTTTCTTCGGGAGTTTTTTTGGGGACTGTGTATTCTAGAATGTCTGTTCTATTTGCATATGGATATTTTTGGAGCTTAAGAGTATGGAAAATAATCTTAGCTTGTGTGGCTTTTTTTTTACACTTGTTTCTCTGAAGTTCCTGCAGAGAGCCAGCCAGATACTGTAATCCTAGCATGAAGATGGGAAGCTATCCCCTGCTGACTGGTCTGCTCACTCTGTCCTTTCTTTCCCCAGCTCTTTTAAGACCTTCACAGTCAAATCTTTCACCCAGGAAACCTCTGGCCCTGGATTTTTTGGTTTATGGAGAAACACAAACTGGTTTGCTTGGAGCAGGTGCCTTTCCCCAGTCACTTGACTTCTCATGCCCCTGTTTTCTCATTCTCTAATAAGCAAATTGCAATGTTTAATTGTTTTACCTGAGCCTGTGCTAATAAAGCACATCTGTAGATTTTCAAGTGGTGTTGCCTCAGAAGGGGCTGATGCATTTGGAGTGGCTGAAGGGCTTGTGGTCCTCAAAGCTCTTTGGTTTTCGAATGATGTCTGAGCACTGCAGGGTGATGCAGCAGTGGGCACATGAGGCACAAAACCCCTTTGTGAGCTGGGTGGATGTGTCAAAAGGGCTCTTGGCTAGGGAATGGTGGTTCAGTCCAGACACCTTTCAGCTTGTCATCACTTCATTCACCTTCCTGGTGATTGGCAAGCCTCCCTGCCCAGCCTTGTGTTTTAACTGGAGGAAAAAACAGTGTTTGAGAGAAGGCCTGAGTTAATTCAGCTGCAGAGAGTGGCAGTGTCTGGAATGGGGTTAAGGCTTCATCTGGAGTCACTAATACTGATGCAGTGATGCAGAAGACTGATAATTGAATAAGATATCCTAGCTGAAACTTGATCATAAGAATATTTTTCCTTCTTTTCATTCAAAACAGTGGTTTATAACAGAAACTTGCCCATTAATCCAGCAGAGTTTTGTGTTTCACTGGTTCCTGGGGCAGTAGCAGTTCCTGCAGCACAACTGCTCTTCCTAAATCTTTTTTCTCCTTTTTTTTTTTTCTAGGTCATAAAGGAGTTTGCAATGGCAATGCTCTGGAAATTCATGAGAGTAGCTAAGTATTCAAAAACAGCTTTACCAGCAAAAGTGAAGGTGAAAGGAATTCCCACCTGCTCCAGGCATTCTTCATCCAGGTCCATCCCTTCGGACTCCGCGGCCAGCGCTCCCTGCTCCAACACCCTGGAGCTGCTTGGCAAAGCCTATCCCCTGGACGACTACAGCAACGTCACGGAGAAGATTCTTTCCAAGGTGGGGAAGAACCTGCACAACCAGCAGCATCACCCCCTGTGGCTCATCAAGGAGCAGGTGAAGGATCACTTCTACAGGCAGCACGCAGCCCGCCACGGCGCGCCGCTCTTCTCCGTCCACGACCGCCTGTCTCCGGTGGTGACGGTGCAGCAGAACTTTGACAGCTTGCTGATCCCCCAGGACCACAGCAGCAGGAGGAGGGAGGATAACTATTACCTGAACCACGAGCACATGCTCAGAGCACACACATCAGCTCACCAGTGGGACTTGATTCGCTCGGGGCTGGACGCCTTCCTGGCCGTGGGGGACGTGTACCGGCGGGACACCATCGACACCACCCACTACCCCGTGTTCCACCAGATGGAAGGGGTTAGGCTTTTCTCCTCCCACGAGGTAGGGGCTCTCCTGGGGGAGGGAGGGAAGGAGGTTTGGGGTCAGCTGCTGCTCTCGTGTTTGCTGTGAGCAGAGGGCACGTGTTGGCAGCGTTGAGCGCCGCGCGTGGAAGTGCCTGAACACGGAGGAATAGTTTCATCTGGGGGGGAAGGTGGAATTTGAGGACAACTGTAACATCACCCCAGAAAGGTGAGAGTAATGGAAAGACCATGTTCTTGAAAGCTGGCAAATGAAAGCATGGGCTGAAAGGAAGCAGCTCGTTCAGCTGCTGATCTGCACGTTGATTCCAGTTCTGCACAAGTCTCTTCCAGTGAGGTCCCTTTACCAAAGAATTTGTCATAACAAATGTCCATACTTGGAGGTTTGAGTTGGTGCAGCTACATCCAGAGTGCAGCTTTTCCTTCTCACATCTCTTTTAATAGCTCCAGCCTTCTGTAAATGAGTCTTTTTTTCAGATGACCTGTTCCAATCTTCCATTCCCTTTCATCCTAAGAAGGGTTTGGCTGTTGCAGAGGATAGTTATGGGTGGGTGATACCCACCCAGTGAACTCAGCAGAGTCCAGGCATCAGCTGAAGACTTCTAGGAAGATGTCTGAGACTTGAGTTGATATATTTTGTTGGCCTGGCTTCCATGTTCTGCACATGCTCATGTCTCAGGGTACCCTCCTGCATCACTGATCAGTGGTGAACAGGAGCCAGTTTGTTTTCCAAACAGCAATTGCTCTGTAGGGTTTGTGCATGCTTCCAGCAGTGCTGCCAAATCCACATTTCTAGAACTAAAACTGGCTTATCCTAATAATCCTGAGATGCAGACCGTTGTTAGTGTGGTTGCCAGGGGGAGACAGGAGCTTGGCAGGGAAGGCTGGTGGGTTTGGATGCCTGAGGGAATGGAGGGCAGTGGCAGAGCACTGCTTTCCTAGTTGCTGGGAAAGGTTTGTTCTGCCCATGCTGGTGCTTCCCACCCCCTGTGGCTGCTGCTTCTTCCTGCTGTGGCACGTCAAGGGCTGATGGTTTTAAACCAAGAGGAGCTTCAGACTGGAGAGAAGGGAAAAGTCTTACCTGAGGGTGGGGAGAGCCTGGCCCAGGATGCCCAGAGAGGTGGTTGATGCCCCATCCCTGTGAACATCCCAGGTGAGGTTTTGCATTCTCTTTGCCCAGCATGCCTGCCTTCCTCCTAAAGGGCACATAGAGGAGTTTTTTCTTCTATGGTAGATAGCTTTTTAAAAACTCCTTTGCCTGGGCAATATTGATGCTGCTCTAGTCAGATGTGAACTGGCAAACTTTCCCAGGTGGCTTGTAAAAGAAATTTTCTCTCTGGTGCTGTTCTTTGCTAACCACAATTTATGGAGGAAAAAAACTGAATGAAGGCTTCAATTCAGTGACACTTGGTGCACTTTAGCCAGAAGAGGGAGCCAGCATAAACCCAATGGCAATCCCAGAGCTGCCAACAACCAGTGTTTACACCTCGGACGAAGACTTCATGAGGTGGTTTCCAGTCTGTACTGAACCACACGTACATTTTAAGGGGAACAGGTATGAAAACAGGAATTGCTGCTCTGATCCATGTCCCAGTGGAGGCCCAGAGCAGCTGGGTCAGTCCCTGGTGCAGAGGTGGGTGCTGTTGTGTTTTGCTGCAGCTGTTTTCGGGCGTGGAGGCCGGCGAGGGGCTGCAGCTGTTTGAGCGAGGGCGGCGCACGGCGCACAAGCAGGAGTGCCACACCATGGAGGCAGTCAGGCTGCTGGAGTTCAACCTGAAGCAAGTGCTCACCAAGCTCATGACACACCTCTTTGGTGATGGTAGGTCCTTACACCTCCCTCCCTGATGGCTGTTGGGTGCTGAGCACAGCCCAACGGGCTGCAGGCTCTTGCTTTTCTTAAATGCTGGTGGCACAGCCTCCTGTGCTGAGCTGTTGGGTGTCTGTGGAGGGTTTCTGTGTGCAGCATCTCAGGGTGACAGTGAGCAGGAACACAGGGAGGGGTTGGTGTCACACCCAGCTACAGGCACTCATCTGGCATGTATTTTAGAGTGGGTCCTGTGAGGAGAGGTGGCTCCAGCACAGAGCTCCACGGGATCCCCTCTGTTTGGCACTTGTGGGCATCCAGTGTCCTGCTGTGGCACTGTGTCTGGGGCTGTGTCAGAGCTGGGGAGTGTGCAGGGTAGTGATCACACTTTGCTTGACAGGAGAATCATAGAGTTTTGGCTGGAAAAGACCTTTCAGATCATGGAGTCCAGCTGTTCCCCCTGCAGTGCCAGGGCACCACTGCCCCATGGCCCTCAGCACCACAGCTCAGAAACCCCTCCAGGGATCACAGGGACTCCACCCCTAGCCTGGGACAGCCCTGGACAAGCCTGCAGGGGAAGAAATTGCTCTTCAGCTCCAAACTAAACCACTCGTGGTGCAACTTCAGGCTGGTTCCTCTCATCCTGTTGCTCTGGTGCCCACCCCAGCCCCCAGGGTAGGTGGGTGCCCACACTGTTCTGTGTGGGCACACAGAGTGCTCCCAGTGGCTTCCTCAAGCAGGTAGGTGAACCTTGCTGTACAGGGAGGTGGTGTTTGCTCAGCTTACTGCAAGCTGAAAAAAAAAATGAGTGTTGTTTGGCACTTGAGTGGAATGAGGGAGGGTAATGAATGTCCCTGTAGACAAATGACAGGTCCTCTCCTCAGCTGTGGAGGAGCTGGATGTGTAAATGGCCTGAGCTGGAGCTGCTGTGGTGATGCTGCTCCTGACAAGGAGGCTTCTCTGCTGAACAGAGTCATTTTTCTGTTGAGGAAATACTGGACACAATTGGAATGCACAGGCTGTGCTGCCCCTTTCAGAGCCCTTCTGAGATGCCCACTGAATTTAGAGCAGCAGCTGCAGGAGTGGATTGATAACAGAAGCAAGCCCTGGATGTGACTACTTGAATGCTTGAAACTCTCCAGTTGAATTTACAGCAAGCAAAACTTTTACCAGATTTTGTTCTATCCCATCTGAACAAACTCTTTAAGTTCCTGAGGTCAGTGTTTCTTGCAGTTGTATTTTACTCAACAGTGGCCTTTGGAAACACACAAAATTAGGATCCAAGTGAGTAATAGTGCTAGTGACAATCATATTTTTTGATCAGCCTTGGATGCTGGGATGTTTAAAGTGAGCAGTTTCCAGGAGTTATTAGTAATGGCTGGGGCTGCAGTGGCATCCTTCTCTAGCTGTTGACAGATGCTGCACTTTAGGTTTCAGAATGTTGGCCATTCCCATTTCTACACTCCACACAGAAGCTACAAAGCCATTGAAAAAAAAAATAATCCTAAATTATTGTAAATCTGCAGATTGCAGTAGGTGCTGCCTTTTGACTGCAGGGATTTTCTGGTTTTATGCCATCAATACTTTTCTTCAAATCCAAAGACAATATATAGATACTGATTAATTATTTTTTTCCCTTTTTCCATTCTTGGAAGTGTGAAGTTCTTTTCACCTTCTTAATCTTCTTAAGTTGTCAGAGGAAGGTAATACTCAAAGAATCAAACTTCATGCCAGACACTAGAGAGAAGGGTGCAGAGCAAGGGACTGGGGGCACACACATTTTTTCCTTTTGACAGCTGCCATCTTTCAGTTTTTATTATACTCTCCACTTTACACAATTGTTTATTACTTTTGTGTCTTAACTCCCTTAGATCCAAATGTATTTTACTGTATTACTTTAGGAAAATTTCTTTCTCTTCTCGTGAATATTCTGCCAGGTCCCATGTTCTGTTAAAAGCAAAAAAAAAAAAAAATTAAATTCATTTTTTACTTCACACGAGTCACTCTTTGCAGCCTGCAGTGCCAGCAGAGCCTTGCAGTGCTGCTCTGGGAGCCTGCCAGCTCTGGGTGCTGATGGATGGAGGATCTCTGCAGGATCTCTGCAGAAAGGTCACATCTCTCACCTGGCTGCTGGCTGCTTCTAGCTTAGTTTTCATCATATTTAATGAGGCAGTTTTGCTCTCTTTCACCCCACATGAACTGGGCAGTGCCCACCAGGATTGAGTGGGTGGCCCTTGCTGGTCTGAATCCTCCCCTCTAAGGAGGGAGGGGACTGGGTTTGTTCCAGGTGAGGTTCAGCATTCTGCTTTTTGTGTGCCTTGGTGTCTGAAGGCAGTTCCCATCCCTTGGTCTCCTCACACTCACACAACAGACCATTTTTTGCCAGCATTTCCCAGGCTGGGTGTGAAGAAATAAATGTGACCTAATCAGGTAAATTAAACAGTACTACAGAAAACCTAATCTTCCTAATCCTTTTAAGTCTTTCCTGTGACAAGCTATAGAAGTGCAGTTAGAAGGCTTAATCTTGCCCAGGGCTGAGCCCCTCTGCTTTGCCATGAAGTCTTTCAGAGCCAAAAGTCTGGAAAGAACACTTGGATGTAAACTGCAGAGGTATTCCCAAGGGTCCTGGCTACTGTAGGAATAGAATTAAGATGATGCTATATGGGTTTAACTATTAATTTAGAGAAGAGAATGAAGGTGAGAGCTGGTTTTTGATGATGAATTTTTGTTTTATTCAGGTTGTTTGCTTATTTGCATTTAAAACAAATGCCTGCGAGTCCTAATAGGCATTAAACTTAAAAATATTATTATTTGTAATGTTTCAAATAATCAGAATAATTAAGAAATAATCAAAGAAAATCCTCGAGGCTACAGAAAAGAATATTAATTAGAAGAGCTCTCCATGTACATCATGTAATTTCATGCTTAAATTTATTTTAGGGAACAAAAGAAAGAAAATAAGCCTGAAAATCAAGGCAGGGGTGTTAAGAGTTGTGGCCACCCAGCCATCCTCTGTCATGGGACACTGGATATCAACTGGACCTGCCTGCTTGATAATTATCCCAGTGCTGATTAACATTGGCTTAGCTGCAGGGCTAGATGGGCTTGGGGTTAAGCCCTAGCCACCAGAATTCACACCTCAGTTCCCTTCTGACATTTTAACAACTCATGTTTCTGAGTTGTTGTTTTTTTCCCCCTGACATTTAATGGCTAAAAAAAGTCTTATTGAAACAGTTTGTGTAGCTCAAGAAGTACATCTGGTGTTAACAGCTTACCTTCATCATGCACAACTCTGGGCATCTACATCTGCTTTAACATCCAGATTTAAACACAGGAGGAGTAGCTTTGTACTTTAAAGAGTTTCTGATTAACAGAAGTCCTTGTCTGGCTGATCCATCAAATATTCAGTGAAAGTGGAAGGCTTCAGCTGTTCTGTGGGGAGCAGTCAGTGGGTTCCTGGTGTGAGGGATAACTGTGACTGCTTTTCCCAGTGCTGGTTGCTGGTGGTGGCTGCCAGGTGGCTGCTGGGCTCTGGCAGATGATGGATGTGGTTGCAGAGGGTGCTGGAATTGCACAAAGCCTTCTTCATATGCCAACAGACAAGGTCATTTTTTCCCTGCAAGTTTGAAGATGTATCACCTGGCACGAGTGTTGTAAATGAGTTTGTTTGCTGTTGATTTTCTCTGGGTTGCTGTAATTGGTGTCATTAGTTGAAGGGGGAGTTTTGCAGATGGTTGGAGGGGGGTGGCCTTTGAAACACACACCCTTCAGATTCCTTTGGTTTGTTGTTTTTTCTACTTGCTGCTCCAGGACTGCAGGTCAGATGGGTAGACTGCTACTTCCCATTTACCCACCCTTCCTTTGAGATGGAGATCAACTTCCAAGGAGAGTGGCTGGAGGTGCTGGGCTGTGGGGTCATGGAGCAGCAGCTGGTGAACTCAGGTAGGAAAAGCTGGAGCTTGCACACAGACACCTCACCCTGAGCTTTGTGATGGCAGGAGATGAACACAGCAGCTCAGAGAAGCTGAGGAGCTGGGCTGTGTGGTGCTCTCTCTCCCAAGAGATGTCTGGTGCATTCATCATTATGATTTAAAACTGTCATGTGTCTCCTAATATTTGGAATATCAGAGCAGCCCTGTAGCTCTGAAGGGTAGTAAGAGCAATGTGATGCTTTCATGGTGCTGTTTGTTTGCTGGGTAAATGGTAACTTGATGCTTTCAGTTTAATTTCTTTTCTCCTCAGAATGGTTATTTCCAAGGCTGTAAACTGCATTAAGAGCAAGTGTGTGTGTTAATTGTTGTCAGTGTCACCCCATGATTTTGCTCTCCAAAACTTACACGTAGGCACAAAGAGAGGAAAAATTGATGGTTTATTCAGATTATTTCAGTATTGAGAACTTTACACTCTGCTTTTTGCATTAGTTCAGAACAAGCAATTCTTTGTAAGCACAGAGATTATTGGGTATAATGTCAACATATAAGATCACTTATCAATGTTCAATAAGTAGTATAAAATCTACCTGAATGCACTCTTAACTTCTCATTTTTGTGTGCTCTGTTTTCATCCTAAAGTGTACCTGAGTACCTAACTTTAGTAGAAGTGCTGTGTATGAATTCTGATCTCAAAAGTCACTTTAATTCTGGTTCTAGTAGCAGCCACTCTCAGGCTTAGGCCCATGATGAAGATACAAAGGAATTCTCCACTTCAGCAGAGCTAATACCAATTAACAGCATGTAAGGTGTCATTTCTGTGTTTCAAGAGTGTGTTATCCAAGGTTTGTGAAGCTGGTGCTCACTGACAGCTGCCAGAGCCTGTTTGGAGTGACAGGATCCAACCCTGGGAGTGCAGGATGCTGCTCACTGGGGCTGGGGTCACATAGTGCTGCTTAGTACCTGTGAAATTGGAAGCAGTTAGGGTGTGATCCTTTGCTGATTGAAATCAATGGCAATGTTCTCTGTGCTCAGTGTTGCAGAATATGTTAGCTGGGGGTGGAAGCAAGAAAACTGGACTAAATTTTACCCCAAAAACCAAAAGACTATAAACACTCAGCATTTTAAAAACCAAACCCCAAACAAACAACACCTCCCCTCCTCTCGCCCTCAGAACACTAAAACCACAAACAAAAACATGAGTGCTCTGTAATTTATTTGTTAGACTGACTTAGTTTTGAGCTCTTGAAGCCTGCAAGAAAATACCCTAAGAGTGGCACAGCAGATCAAACCACAGTCCATTTGGAAGCCCTTTACACCTCCTTTTGCTTCCAAAATGTCAGTAGTCCTTGGCCCAGGGCTGCCACCTTCAGCCAAATACAAGTCTTAACATAGAGAACTTGTTTGGCTTTGCTCTGCCACAAAGAAATCTTTTTTTTTTCCTCATTTATTGAAGATCATCAAAATTTCTGTGCGAGGGAAGTAATAATTTTAAATTCTTAACCTGTCCTTTTTTTGTTTTTGTTTTTGGCAAGAGCATTATCAGCATGGACACTTCTTTGGGAGCAGCAGGCTAGTAGTGAACAGGACAAAATGTCAATATTGCCTTAGCACTGTTTGGGGATTTTCTTTATAATTTTATTAATATGTTCTCAAATTAAATATTAGTTATGGGTGAGCTCTGTCCATATATCAAGCAGTGGGGGGGTTGGGAAAGGGGAAATTTAATATCTTTCATCTAGCATGGATTTCTCTTTTTTTCCTGCTCAGCTTTTTCCTGCTAAATCACATTAAAATGTGGGAGCAGATGGTGCATGTGGCTTAAATATTATGCAGCCCCATGTTCTGTCTGTGCTAACTGCTCTCTGTGGGGACCTTGAAATAGTTAACACTGTATGTGTCTATGTGGATATAGTGTGTAAGGGTAAATATAATGCATTTAAAATACATTCCTGCAACTCTTCAAGGTGAAATTAAAGTTCCAGATGTCCCAGTGCCTCTGGCCCATGGGGCCTCCCAAGGACAGGAGGTTGGATGGGCTGGGGCTCCCCACATGGTACAGCCAAAGTGATTCAAGTCTGCTGGGTAAGCTCATCAGAAAGCTCTCAGAAGAGCAGATTTTGCTCCCTGAAGTCACTGCCTGTCTGCTGTGCCACCCCACCACCACAGGGCACTGGTGCCTCCCTCCTTTCCTGCACTGGCAGGAGTGGGGAGTGTGGTCAGTGCTCTCTCTCTCCTGGGGTGCACAGGAGGCAGTTAGGGGTGCACTCACTGCAGGCAGAGCTTTGCTGCCAGTTCTAGCTTCCCTGCTGCCCTCATCCTCAGGAGAGAAGGAAGCTCTTCCAGGGTGTTTTGGGTGTTTGGAGCTGGAGATGTGGCTCTGTGTGCTGGGCAGCCTCTCTGCAGCTGGCTGCAGGGGGAGCCTGGGCTCCTGCTTTAGGCAGGTGCCTGAGAACAGTGAATATCCCACTGACAGTGTCTCAGAGTAAATGAAATTAATGGGGAATGAGGAAGCATCTGAGTGTGAGTGATTTCCCAAGGGTCTCAGAAGTTGCCTGTGGCAGAAACTGGAGTTGACTCCAAGCTTTCTGTCTCACTCCTGGGTCACCTTCTCTCAGTTCAGCCTGGTGCTTTACACTGCACATACACGTGTGTGTAACAACAAACACCCAGGGAAACACAATATTTCATGGACACACATACAACAGCTGGCCAAACAGACCCAAACGTGGCCTGTTGTAACTGTGTGTGTGCTTTTCTCTGCACACCCTTGCAGTACAAACAGAAAACCTGATTGTCGTGGCTGGGTAATTGCAGAGACACTCTGCTGTGCTGGCAGCCACTGAATTTTGCTTTCTCTGAAGCTGGTGGGGAGTTGTGGCCTTTGAAAGAAGTTTTAAGTTCTAAATTGTTGCCTGTGCTCTGTAGCATCTCCTATAGATACCCATCAATGTACACAGCACACCCAGAGAAGTGTGCACCTGACACTGCTGACCACTTTAAATGGGAATAATGGGGTAGAAGACCTGATTTGCCCTAAAATTCAGCCTGAAATTCAGGCAATCAGCTGTCCTGAGTCGACTACCACATTCCTGGCTGAAAAGGAGCTGCCTGTGGCCAGTGACAGCTGAAATACCAGCTGGGATGTGAGTATCTTGTGTGCCCTGTTACCAAGTTGTACCTTTCCTCCACCCTGCCCTCTCCCAGCTCATTTGCCTGTTGTCTCCCATTTAATTTACAGCTTTATTTTTAAAACTGGTTTTTCATCAAGTTTTTTCATCCAGAAGGAACCTATAAAATTTTGGTAATGCTGCTTTCTCTGATTTTATTACCTTTGATGCACTCATTATGTATGTTAGAGTTGGTGTTCTCCAGCAGAATTAATAGAAGTCTACTCCCAATCTGCATGTGTTTGTGGAAAGTGAACAAACACTCTTCCATTTTATGACAATTCTATTGCACCTATTTCTGGGAAATGTGTTATTTATTTCCAGTTGTATTTTGTAGGAGAATAAGTATAGGATTAAATCTTGAATTAAGTGGTTATTACAGAACTTGGATGGCCATTTGAGTTTGTGGCTCCATATGATTTTTCCAGCTGAGTGCTGGAGTAATACTGTCAGTGGATTTAGAGGATAATTTCCATTTCGTGGTGCAAGGCTACATTTGTAGTTGGAATTTATGTTCCCTATCTTCACAATTTAGGAAACTAGTTTGTCTTCATGTTCTCTGGTACAAAAATATCTGTGAAAAGGGGTTAACTCAGCCTCACCTTGAAAGCAAGAGTGGTTCTTTGCCTGACTGGTGCATGGCTTGTCTTTCAAGTAGCAAATGAAAGCTGCTCACTAGCACATGGGAGGCTGATTGTCAGTCCATTTGGGAGCTAAAAACAAAGAAAAAAAGAGGTGTGAGAATGCACAGTTGCATCTTCCAAAGTTTCTGTTGCCTTTGAAGCACTTTGCCCATCTTTTGCCTCTCACTGCCTTTAGTTTTTTCATCAAAAGTAAATTAAAGGTTGAGTAATTCCCTATGATTTGTCTCCTTGGGATCCAGCAGAAGGACTGAAGCAGGACTAAGGCTAAATAATGATGGATGTCACTTGTTCAGCAGCTCCCAGGTAAAGTGCTACTCTCAAAAACCTTGAAGAGCAGCAATTTAAAGCTCAGAGAAAGGTGTTTCCTTTGGCTTCATGCAAATGGAAATGCAGCTGAATAGCAGTGTAGTAATTCAATTGGGTTGTGTGATAAATGCTGAATGCTTTCAATCAGCCAGGAGTTGGTGCAGTGAGCCTACCACAATTCCTCCTCAGGCTGGGACACCCTGCAGGGCTTTTTGGTGCTCTGCAATATTCATTTTTCCTGCTCCCAGGTGTCCTAGGTGGCAAATGTCAACCTGAGCCCTCATTCCTGGGGGGTAAGTTTTGGCTGGGGGGGTTTGTTGGGCATCATTTCGTGTCCTTCAGCTGGTGAGAGCAGCAGTGAGCACAGATCTCCTGGGTGATGCCCCTCTCTGCTCTGCTGTGGCACTAAGAAAAGTGGATAATACCAAACTGGGGGTTGCACATCCATCCTTCCCAACTCCATTGCATTCATCTCGGGCTCCAGCTCAGTCCCCAATGATTGGTGATTGTGCAGTGAAGGGTAGTCTTTATTTTCCAGAAGGAAGGAAAGAGTCTAGAACAAGTTTGGCACCTCTGCTGCTGAGTGCTCCAGAGAGGAGCCAGCCTGTTCCCTGCCAGTTTGCAGCAGGAGCTGCTGCACATGGGATGAACTGGGGGGAAAATTGCCAAAAATAAATTTATTAACACTTCTCCCCCTTGTAAATAACAGTGGCAGATTACTAATAGATATTAAAGCAACATCTCCTTTTTCCTGAACAGCACAGATGCCATCAATGCTGTATTCCAATGGCTCTGGAATGGATTTAATCCTCAATATCTTGGCAGAGTCTCAGGAAACTTTTGTATGTAACAACAAATGGAATTGAGTACTTTGAGAAGTAACCACAGAAGTTTTAAAACTTTAGCTGAGTATTTGAAAATCTTGGCAAGTTCTGTGTTCTTTGTGTCCAAATGGTGCTTTATCAAGGGGAAAAAAAAGAAAAAGAATCCCAACAAAAAGCCCATAAGCTTGTGGCTACAGTTTGAGAGCTCTTCAGCTCTTTACCCTGTAATGAGCAATAACTTTTATCTCCTCTATCTTAAAGTTTTTAGAACACAGGAGAAAGTAACAGAAGAATATTTCCCCCTGAAGTTTGAGTCACATTCAAAAGTAACAGTTTTCTTTATGCTAATGGCAGATTGTCCCTGACATTGCAATTCAAAGTTTTTTCTGGTTTTTTTTTTTTTTAAATTAAAGTGGATTTACTAAGGGTTTTTTTTTAGGACAGTGATTGACACCAAATAGCAGTGGGGATTATAATAGAAGTTAGTAAGATCCATTTCAATAAGGCAAGAGACTGCAGCTAGGACTTAATTTTTGTATGGGTTGAAAAGTATTTAGCTAATGAATTATTCCAAAAGAAGTAGTACAGTGAGGAGAATCCTTTTCTCATATTAGTTCAGACTTGCTTAGCATGTTTCAGAAGTGACAGTCAAGATAAACTCCTGAGTTGAACTCCCTTTTTTCATCTGGAGAGATATTCCTGGTGCAGTTTTAGTGCCTGGCTCACAGAGCTCTGCCTCTGCTGGAGCCCAGCACTGCACAACCCAGGCAGGAGCAGGGAAATTAACTTTCATTAAGGCTTGTTTTCTGCTCTTCCAGAAGAAAAGATTATTATTTTAGAAAAGCAGGACCTTGCTGCTGCTCTTGTTAGGGTTTTTACTGAGAGCTGGCAGCTCAGCCTGCACAGGAGGCTGTTTTCTGCAGGGTGCTGTGCCCATGAGGAGCAGCTTGTCCCATGTCTGCCCTCATATTTGCCGTGGCCAGAGGAGGTTTAAGAGCTGGATTGCAGCTGGTGCCTCTCACCAGCACTGAGCTGCAGGATCCAAGCAGGTGGGCATGTACCAGAGCCACTCCAGAACTGGAAGCTGGAGCTGCCTTGAGCCACCTGAGCATGTGTTGAACCATCTAGTGCTTTTGAACAGGAGCCATCAGCCCTCTGTTGCATCAGCAAGTAAGTGGAGCAGGCTGTGTGTCAGCACTGGCTGTGTTCAGTGTATGGAGGAGCTGTGAGTGAGCTCCAGAAACATGCTGTAGCAGCCTCTGGAGGTTCTGAAGTTGTTCTGTGCTGTGTGTGGTTCTGTAACAGGGATGAGAGCCATGCAGTGGTGGGACAAGGAGCTAGCTGCTGTTTTGGTCTGGCAGTGTGTGATGCTGAGCACAGTTGCTTCTAGCTAAAAAAAATTATATTAAATGCACTCTTTTTGTTTCTCTGCTGTTGATCAATACCAAATGGTCTCAGCAGAAGACCTTCTTGGGATTGGAAGAAATACTCAATATTATATGAGTGTAATTCAGTGAGAAGAAAATAGTGATTTTGGGGTTGGTTTTTTATTTTTGTGGTGCCCCATCAGTATTCTCTATCATCTCTGTTGTCAAAACAGCACTAAATCTTAAAAACAGGGGAGAGACAGTAGGTTGTGACAACATCAGTGTATAAAATTTGCATACAATGACTGGCAGCTGTTTGGTTTGGGGTTGTTTTTATGCTAAGGACCATTCATAAACTGGTGCTGCCCTGGAGTCCATTTCTTTTAAGAAAATGGCATTTTAGAAGAGGATGCAGTGCAGTTTGAAGGGGAGACAGGTGGAAATTGGGGTCAATCCTCAGCCAAGTGCAGGAGTAGTGCAGCCAGTGATTTCCTACACACCTCTGTGGGCTCTCTGGCATCAGACAGAGTGGGTCTCACATTCCTGCTCCTTCATGAGTTAATATTTAGATCAAACTTTGAGAGTCATCATAGACCTCCCCCTTCTGGTGTTAAGCTTTCAGGGGGAGGAACACTTGGAGCAGGCATGCCCGGAGCTTGAGATCAAGTTGGCATTGTTTTCTTACCTGAATGCAATTATTGGAGGTGGAAACAGTCACAATCATCCAAAAAATATGCAGATCTTGTTTTCAGACAGCCTCTTGTCTCAGCTTTCCACCACACCTGCAGGTGTGATACTCAGCACTAAGAGGAAATCATTAATTCTTTCCTTGAAAGGCTCAGCTCTGAAAAGCTCAGTGTTCCCCTGCAATGACCTCCTTGCTGCCTTGTGATACTCAGCAGGAAGAGAAAATCAGCAACTCCTTCCTTGAAAGACTCAAATCTGAAAAGCCAGAGTTCCCCTACTGTGACCCTTTTGCTGTTGTACTCTCATCTCCCTTTCATTATCTCTTCTCTCACGGGGCCTGAAGAAAAACTACACCTCAAGTAAGGGAAAAGCTCTGTGACTGTACAATTCACAGGTGGAGTTGAAGGAAGGTGAGCTGAGGGGCACTGAATCTGTAATTTCTTTCATGTCTTCCCCACGTTAGTGCAATATGGAGCTGGCAGGGCCTTCCTGGGCTCCCTGGGGACACCCAAAAGGCTTTGTAGCAGGAGAGAGTAATTGCAGGCAGTGTGCTGGCAGCTGCAGGGCACCCCGAGGTGATGCTCAGCCCCCAGCTGAGGAGACTGTGTCAGGGCAGTGTGACAGCAGGGAGGTGCCAGCCCGAGCTCACCCCCTCTGTTCTGCTGCCCCTGGAAGTCTGGTGCAAGACACTGAGCTTGGAGGGCTTGGGTTTGGCCCTGGTGTTGCTTCACTGGTTCTGGAGACGTGCCTTGAGCAGGAAGGGTGGTTGCCAGGAGGTTGAAGGCCTGGGACGTGGTCCATGGGCGTTTCCTTTCCCCTTCTTCAGTGGACAGCCTTGCTTAGCCCACGAGTGGGTGGCTGCTGATGGAGCTTCTCCAGCAGAAAAGGTGGGGAGATGCTCTGCTGCAACAAAAGTCTAGGAAAAACTGGTTCCAGTGGTCACCCTGGAATGCCTGACTAAGGTAGTGGCCTTCTGGGGGTTACTGGTCCCAGTGCTGCCAGCCAGCAAAGCTCCCTGCTCTGCCTGTACCCAGGCTCTGCACCAGGGACCTTTGCTGGGCATTATTTCCCTGGTACCTTTTCACATTCTTCTTTTCCCTGCCTTGAAGATAAAGATAAATGCTGACAAGGCTCATGCCAAAGAGTTCTGCTTTAGCTCTCTGATCAAAATTTAGGACAGTTGTCTCCTGTGCAGACTCATTTGGAGAAGTTTCCAACTTGAACAGTTCCAGAACCCATTTGTCATTGTTGTGAGGAGCTTTTGCTGGTGCTGATGCATTTCCAGCCTGGGTGGCTGTGCTCCTTTGCTGCATAGGTGGCTGGGTTCTTGCTTTTGTTGTCGTTTGGGTTGTTTTACCCTGTTTAAGACACTTTTGCTGGCAGAAAATGTTAGCAGCAAGGTGACAACCCAGCCCTTTGGGTGCTGCTGCAGCTCCTTCCACGCTGGCTACCGGGTGACGGAGCAGCCTCCAAACCCAGCAACGCTGCTTGCAAAGACTGTGTGGGGGCAAAGTGAGACTAATGCCTATTTCCAGCCCCTCTGGTGAGAAGTGCTGGGAGCAGAGAAAACCCCCTCTGTCCTCCCCAGCTCGTCAGAAACCGGCAGGGAGCTGCTAATTGCCTGTGCGGTGATTCACGGGCCATCTGCTGCTGCCGGCATCTTTTGTGGGCTCCCAGGCTGCTTCGTGGGGAGGGTCTGGGGGTGACACCGGCTGGGGGCAGCAGGGCAACAGCAGCCACCCTGAGGAAATCAATTAAGCGACGTGGTGCCACCTTTTGCCTTTGAGAGGACAGAGCTTCCAGGAGAAATCGGGCTGGGGCAGCCGGGAGCGAGGAAGATCATCTCAAATGCGTGGCATTGAGGGTCCCCCACCCTCCAGCTCCTGGGTGCTGGGCAGAGCTGCCCAAAACCCCCCGAGTGCAAAGGGTTTTGCTGCATTGGTGCCTCACCTGCAGCCCTGGGTGAGCAGAGGAGAGGCAGAGCTGGCAGGGAGAGGTGAAGGAGTTGGTTCTGTCCCAGCTTATGTAAGGGTTGTATAAGAGTGCTGGTGTCCTGGCTGGCACCAACGTGGGGACTGTGGGATGTTTTCCCTCCCTCTGCTGCCCTGTGGCTGGAATCAAAAGCCAGGTCCCAGAAGCTGCTGTTTACTCCTCTGCACGGCCAGGGATTTGCCATCCTCCCAACTCAGAGCAAGGGGGCTCCTGCTTTTGGTTGATCCTGCCTGTTTTCCTTGAAGTTGTCTTTTGTTTCTTTTTTTTTTTTTTTCCTCCTCTGCCTGCATTTGCATTTTGATGCAACTGCTGCTACCCTTGCTTTCCATAATTAAATGATTTATCAGTGTTTTCTAGGTGCTGAAGTGCCACCTTGTTTTAAAGGGGTCTCTTCAAAGCAGGGGTGCTGCAGAATCTCATCCTCTCTTTCTCCTCCTCCCCCTGCACCCCACAGAGGGTGCTGAAAGGCACTGTCTGGAGGCAGCTCGGGATGTAACATGTTAGGCAGTGGTGTTGGGAGGAAGGTGAGGATGTGCCACTATCCAATCATTCCCAGAGCCTCTCCCAAACGCTGCCTTTCCAGGCTGTCTGGAGGTTGTGAGCACCTCAGCCTTGCGTGCCAGGGAATCCAGGAGCAAGAAATCAGGCAGGTGACAGGAACACCAACCTCCCTGCTCCCCAGTAAGCTTTTTGTCAGCTGATCTGGGGGTCAGTGGGTTCATTTAGCTTGGATGGGCCATGGCACTTTGGTGAGATCCTCGGGGCTCTCTAGGGCACTGGTGCTTTCAGCTGCTGCAGAGCTGCTGGTGCTGCAATTTGTTTCTTTCTGGTTTCTAGCTGAAGCCTCTTTCTTTCTTGTGAGCTGCCTGTAATTACCAGGAGGTCCAGAGAGCCAATGGCTTTGGGTGCCCTGGTTTGCTGGTGTTGATGAGGTGAGGAGAGCAGTGGCTCCATCAGCTGCAGGATTCCCCCAGGGCAGCTCTGGTCCCACCAGTGCATCCCTGCCCTGCTGCAGCAGCTGAGGCCTGGCTGTTGCCATGGAGATAGATGGCTGATGCTGCTGGAACCTGCAGAGAGGGCACTGCATGGACCCAGGGACTGCTGGAACCTGCAGAGAGGGCACTGCATGGACCCAGGGACTGCTGGAACCTGCAGAGAGGGCACTGCATGGATCCAGGGACTGCTGGAACCTGCAGAGAGGGCACTGCATGGACCCAGGGACTGCTGGAACCTGCAGAGAGGGCATTCCATGGAACCAAGGAATTGTTAAGTTGGAAAACACCTTTCAGCTCATGGAGTCCAACCATTCCCATAGCACCACCTCTCCAGGGCTCTGCAGTCCTGCTGGGGACCAAATAGAGAACAGGAGCCCCATCAGCTCTCCAGATGGAGTTCTCACCTCCTTCCTCCCCCCAGCTCCTTGGCAGAGCTCCTTCCCCCAAGGCAGGAGCTGTGGTGGGTGCTGTGCCAGCTCTGCCTCTCTGCTCCCCTCCCAGGGGCCGAGGGCAGCACGTTGATGGCTGTGTAATGGGGAGGGGGGCAGGGCAGGAGGCTTTGATGGAGGAGTGTGCACCACTTGCCACTGGGGCTTTAGTGGCCCTCTTGGGATTTGTTTGCAGCATATGCGATGCTGTTAATGATTGAAAAATTACCACAACAATTAGTCATGGATGGCTGCAGGCAAGGCCCCCAAACGCCTCGGACAATGTGATTAAACCCATGTATGTGACAATTAACTCTCCTGCAGGTTTATCCACCAAGGAGATGGGGAGAAGATGGACACCAAAAAAAAATTGACAGGCGAGAATAATGTGGCAGATACAGCTGGCACCATCCATTTCAATCTGACACTGAATTAATCACACTTGGGTTAATCCCCTTCTTATTGCACTGTTCTGCTTGCCTGTTTATTTATGTTCTCCTCCCTTTGTGTGCTACACGGAGGCATGACTGATTTAATTCCTGGCCATTCCATGTTTTTTAAATTTAAAAGGCAAATCCTTCAGTCACGCCGTGTTTGGGGGGGGGGTGGGGGGTGCAATTATCTCATAAAAAACGAGCAGAGTCCAGCTGCACCCTGCCACCAATCCCCTTCTGTATCACAGCTCAGTAACTCTCTACAAATATTTGTTCTCCCAATATCCTCACTGGGTAGATCTCCTCCTGCCTGTCTGTCCAGACAGACACTCAAGTGGAGCTTTGCTTGTGCATTTTACCTTGCCTTGGGGTCAGATCTGGTGTGTGTTTGTTGGTGATTCTTGTTGTGCTCGTGGATGTATTTTGGGGGAGCAGAAGCACCCCTTTTGGAGTGTTAAGTGTTAGAAGAGTGCTCAGGCTGGAACTGGAAGGAGGTCTGGTGTGGGAACCAGAGAGCTATAGATGGGCTGGCACTGGATTTTGAAAATGAAGATTTTGAAAGGAAAAAGCACTGATTTTTGCCATGTCCTGCTGTACCAGTGTCTTGCAGTGATAACTCTTGTCCTCCTGGCACCAGAGAACACCAGCTGACCCAGGGAGTCCTGTGAAGTCAGTGACAAGATACCTGTGACCTTGCTGTGTGAGGGGCCTGTCCCTGCTGGCAGCATAGCTTTGGGAGGGAGGTGCAAGATGGAGCCAGAGGGGGGAATTTGTTCCCTCTGTCTGTCTGCCAGCCCGTGACAGGGCTCAGGTGGGTGTCCCCTTCACCCAGAGAACCTGGCCCAGGTACCTCTGGCACACCAGGGGATCTGCAGTGTCAGTCAGCAGCACAATGGGATGCTCTTACCAGATAAAGCCAAATTGGAGCTGGAGCTGCTGCCTTCCTTTTGTCTTGCAGTCATTCCTCCCACTTGATGTGGTTTTGTGTCTGGGATCTGTCTGGATTTCATGCAGTTATTATTATTTTTTATTTCTTCATTGAAAATCTCCAGGAAAATAAGTACTTGGAATAGGAAGGGTTGAAATCTCTATCTCCTCCAGGGCTGCTGCAGGTTCTGAAGGTGGTGTATTCACTAGTGGGTATCAGGGCTGATCTGGCAGTAGTTTGATTCTCAAAATATCCAAAGAAATAATAAAAGGATTTATTTTAAGGTTTGGGGGTTTTTTTGTTTGTTTGTTTGTGTTTTTGTTGTTGTTGTTGTTTTGGTTTTTTTATTGTTGTGTGATGGGATCAATTTTATGTTCTGATCCTCTTGCATTTTTGGGCAGCTCAGAAGAGCTGAGTGCATTACAAACGTGTAGCAGAGGATTTCTAGCTCTGCTGGGCAGCAGGGATAAAATTGACTTTCCATCAATATCAAAAAGCTGTTTGTACAGGTAACACTAACAATATGAGTTGAATTTCTTCTCTCCCTGTTCCCCTGATGCAGTCTGCTGTGCTGCTGCTGTGTGCTGGATGGCAGACACGTGCTGCTCCTGTCATTCACTGACAACTATGGAGGTGACTTCTTCATTGAGCAACTTATCAAGTGATCAGGAGACAAGTTCTGTAAACTCTATTAACATAACAATAGTTGAGCAGAGCAGTAGGAAGGATGAGATGGTTTGAGATGTGTTTGTGGAAGCAAACTTTAGTTCATTGCTTTGGATGCTTCAGATCACGTGGGGGTGATGCATTAAAATATTATTGCTTGGGGCTTCTTGCACTGGGTGGTCCATTGGCCTGATGCAAGTCACATTTTACACCAAAGTTAATTGAAATTTAGATGATCAGCCTGCTTTGCTGTGTCTGTTTCACAGTGAAGGGGACTTGCCCTCAGTGTGGAGCACACAAAGCTGGAGGGTGATGTGGGGAACTCCCTGATAAGCACTGAGGTGATTCCCCTGGTCTCTCCAGTGAGGAGTTCCCTTCCTGGCTGGCACTGAAGCCATGCTCTGCAAAAACAGGTTTTTTCAGGAAGTAGTAACCCAATGAAGAGGTTGAGGACCAAGTTCTCAGCTAGTCACCTTCCTAAAGTTCTTTTTTTTTAGCCATCAGAGAGCAGGTTCCAGACAAAACAGCCAAAACCTGATTTTTCTGCCAGTAACATTGCTACTCAGGAGAACTGAGAACAAAGTGACTGGTTTTTATTCCTCTGAAACAGGAGTAAAAAAGCAGACAGTATCTAGCAATATGTAAATAGGTGTTTATTTATGTGTGTCTATCTCTGTTTATCTGTTTGACTTACATACACAAGCAAACTCCTCCAATTTTCTTGAAGTGCCAGCAAAGCTTTCTGCAGATGAAACCCAAATAAAGGCTGTGGGTGTTAGCACTAGCCTTTCTGAAAGCAGGGATGTGCAATCAGATGACTAAAGCAGAGAAAAAAAAGATATATGATATTCTGAAAACTATCTCTCTGCTTTTACTTATGTTACTGTGCATGACCAAACTGAAAAGCCTCTTGGTTGCAGAGCTGGTCCAGCCTTGTGCTAGCTGTGCAGCTCCAGGTTTACTCCCCACCTTGGCTCTAGAATGGAAGTCTTCCAGCCTTGACAAGGTGCTGGGCATGTGTGTTTGAGCCACAACACAGTGCAGATGCTAATCCAGGCCAGGAGTTTGTCCAGAGCCAGTGCTGGGGTTCAGGGTCCCTGAGCTGCTGGATGCAGGAGCAAGTGCCCCGAGTGTATCCTGGGTGCTGTGTGGGGATGTTCACATCTCAGCATCCCTCTGCTGGGAGAGCTGAGGGAGAAGCTCCAGGGAGACCTTCTAGGGCCTTTCAGCACCTCAGGGTGCCTGTCAGAAAGATGGGGACAGAGTTTTGAGCAGGGCCTGTTGGGACAGGACAAGGGGTGATGGTTTGAACTAAAAGAGGGAGAATTAGGCTGGAGAGGAGGAGAAATTGTTGATGCTGAGAGTGGTGAGAGCCTGGCCCAGGCTGCCCAGAGAGGTTGTGGCTGCCCCAACCCTGGCACCATCCCAAGAGAGGTTGGTGGGGCTCTGAGCACCCTGCTCTAAGTGCAGATGGCCCTGCTCCCTGCAGGGGGGTTGCACTGGATGATCTCTAAAGATCCCTTCCCACCCAAACCACTCCATAATTCTATTAAATGGAAATATATTAAGAATATTTCTGTTTGCCCTATACATAGCTGGCCTCTAAACATCCACCCATCCAAGCAGAAATCAAGTCTGTGTCTGATTAGCCAGGAGGTAAAGGAAATTAAATCCCAACAATCCAGTGCTGGAGCCCTGGGCAGGGTCAGTGGTGCTGCCTCCCTTTCAGAACGTGGCTGTGCCACCTGCCTGCCCCAGCCCAGGGGAGCTCACAGGCAGCCTGAGCCTCACTGAGCAGCATCTGTGTCCTGCCAGGGGTGAAGAGAAATGCTGCAAGCCTGCAAAGTGTGAAGCAGTGCTCACCTGTTTATTAGCCAGCCAGCACTGCCTGGGGCGTGACCAGAGGAGGATAAAAGAAGTGGGACACGTTGCAGATTGTTAATTGCTCTTGGAGCTGCGTGTTGTAATTACTGGCTGACTCTCTTCTCTACAAAGGAAAAAGAAATCTCCCAGAAGGGACCAAAGCTGAGATGGTTTTCATCTGAAAAAATCAGATTATGTTGTAAATGTTTCTGTTATTTTTTGTTTATGAAAGAGAAAAATAATTTCATTTGATTGACAGTCATTTCACTTAATTAACTGGATTGACAGTCATTTCACTTGACTGATAACCTGCAGGAAGGGCCTCTAGCTGGTTTTGACACCTTTAGGTGGTGGGGTGGCAACCAGTGACTCTGTGTGCTCTGGAACAGTTGCAGGGCTTGTGTTTGTTGCAAGAACAAGGGAGGTCATTGCAGGAAACTCTGGGTTTGCCCCATGAGAAGCATCAGGGTGAGGTTTTTTTGCTGTCCCTTGTAGATTTTCCCATCAAGCTTGTGGCACTTGGATCTAGTGCTTCATCTCCCTCCCTGCAGACTGAAAGGTGACAACCCATGCTACCCCCCCATGTCTCTGCAAGGCAGACAGTGAGGGGATGGCTGAAGGTGGGGAGAGCTCTTCAGTCAGCCCAGCAGACACCTGGTCACGGGGTAGTGTTTGCAAAATACTTCCACAAGGAAGTTGTTTAAAGTCAACCTGTGGAAATGCACAAGGAAAACTTATTTTTTGGTGACTTTTGGCTTGAGGATATGTAATTTTCAGTAGACTGATTTAAATTCTTCACCTTTCTGGAGGAATAAGGTTTTTCTCTTTCTCTGAGAGCTTCCATTTTGTCATTCCAATCAGGCACTTTGGTTCTCTTGAGTATCCAGTTTGTGCAGCCTCAGGATTCTTTGCCCAGCCACACTTGTCTCAGTGGTGATCCCATTTTACTCCAGGCCTTGCAGCCTGAGGACAAAACCAACTGTTCTGTTTGGTTTCAGCCCTCCCCTCAGTCGTGATCATACAGAAACGACCAGTCTATCCTAAATTTGCTTTTCCCTTGGTGTTCCCCCAGCAGGCACAAGGACCACCTCCACCAGCCCCAGCTTAGCTTTTCCCCCACTGGTGGAGCAGATTTACCTCCCACACCAGCAGCAACTTTGGCTTCCCCTCCAGCTTTGTGGCATTTAGGGGAGAGGGGAGGTGGGTAGAACATGCTGAAATAAGCTTTTTGGCTCAGTTTAATGCTAATGTCACACTCCAGCCCATGTGTTCAGTGGCCTTGGAGCAGCTTCAGGTGGAAAACACTCAGTTATGCTTTTTTTCCCCTTGTTTTCATCTCTAGAAATAAATGCTCTCTGTTGGAATTTTTGCTTCGTAAGAGGACTTGTCTGTAGCAGAGGCCTCAGTGCATAAATACTTCTTGTTTGCTTAAAATAAAGACAGTGCCTTGAAAATAATGTATTTGGAATTTCCTTCCTAGCTTATGTGACACCTTCCCGGGGTAGTGCTCAGCTGCCAGGAGCCAGGACAAGCTCCTCACTGTGCATGCAGAAAGCCTGTGCATTTGAATTTCAATTAATTCAGGGAGGGCACGCAATAAAAATGTCCTGTTTGGAGGAGGGTGGTGGTTGTTGATGCAGCTTTGCTGGGAGACTCAGAGAATAAATGATTGGTTTGTAGTGCAGCGTGGCATTGGAGCTGGGAGTGATCACATCATTGGCTGCCAAGGCACGAGTGGCCTTGGGTGCTTCAGCTCTCCCCCATGTAGAGCTGCTCTGGAGATCACCCTCCTGTCTGTCATCAGCTTCAGCTCCCTGTTTCCATGTTCCTTGCCCTGTGATAATTCATTGAGCCATCAGCTGCTAATATTTGCTCAGCCTAAGCAGGCCAGGCAGAGAGAGAGAAAAGAGGTGAGTGAGGCAGGAGTCAAGTGCTGTTGGCCTCTTGCTCACCCAGGAGCCCCTGTGTGCCAGGAGCAGCTGCAGGGCTGCTGAGGGATCTTCTGGTTCAAACCCTGCTGCAGAACAAGTGGTTTGCATTCAGAATCCTCTCTACAGAGCCTGGTTGAGTTCTGAGAAAACCCCCATGAGAAATCGTTGCAGAAATGTCTGGTTTATCTGTTTTGACACTTCTTGGTGTGAAATGGTTTGATTTTTTTTTTTCCCATTGTAAGTCATGCTAAGGGGTGAAATATCACATCTGCTGAGTCCTTTTTCAGAAACATCCTGAGAAGCTTTTTAAAACTAACTTTATTAGGAATTGAAGGACAGATTTTTACTCTAATTTTTGGAGAGAAACTGTAGTAAGTCCTCACCTGGTTGGATGAAGTGACCTCTTGAGGTCCTGTCCATCCTGGTGTGGAAGTCTCTGAGCACAAGGCTTCTTTTCTGCTCCTGTGTGTTCTTGGCTCTTACTGGGACAGTCTCAGGGAGCTGCTGTAAAATCCTGTGCCCTGGGCAAGAGCACAGCACCATCAGACCAGAGCATAGTGCCTCAGTGTGAAAGAGCTGGCAGCACAGAGGATTCTGTCCAGCTTGAAGGAGCAAGGGAGGGATGTTTGGAGACCAGGTGGATTGTGTGTGAATGACTCTGGGAGATTCACATCCATCTGCTTGGGGGCTGAGCTTGCTGGACAAAAAAGGTGAGGTGCAGGTATTGGAGATGTGGCTCTGCAGCTGAGCCCAAGATGTGAATGAATCAAAAGAGCTGCCCTTCATGGGGAAAAAAATACAGCTGTTGTGAAAACAAAACCCAACACTTCTTGCTTTGCTGTGGGAGTGTTGGTGTCTCCTTCCCAGGCTGCTCCTTGAGATGTCCTTTCGAGAAGAGAGGATGTTCTGAAATCCACTGGTGCTGCTGGCAGCTGAAAACTTAATAAAAAAAGATGTAGTGATTTTTAATTGAACTAAATGCATTGCCCTACACACAAGGTGTTAATTGAATTGCAGGAGCAAGGACATTAAATAATGCCAGGGATGCATAATGACACATCAGTGAGTTTCTGGTGGCACCCACTCCTTGCTAGGCTCTCACCACACAGTCTGCAGTGGCAGGTTCTCTGTGGTGTGTGAATGAGCTCCCAGCAAGATGCAGGCTAGCCCTTGGTGACTTACAGGTGTGTTTAGATATGGTGGGAGAGCATCTCTAGTGGTGTTTGGAAGCTGGGCTGATGAATTTATCATTTACAGAATGGGGATTTTTTTTTTTCTAATTTTAATTTCGGAGTTTTTCTCATTTCCCCAAGTTGTGTGCAAGTGTCTTAATTTAACTTTGCATACAGTATGATACAAACTGTGCTATTTTAAGCATGATTTAAACCCATTCATCAAACTAGGGGGGGAAATGAGCTTTATAATAAATCTTGTGGCTTTATAATAATGGCAGATTGGCCCAAGCCCTTGCAGCCTGTGAGTTGCAGGCAGTCTGTGCTTTCAAGACCAACAGTGCTGAAAATGCTGGGTGAGGATTAAAATATATCTTCCTAATCTTCTGTTATGTTGCCTGAATAGGTTCCCATCCCTCTGAGGCAAGGTGCTGTAATTCCAATAAATACTGTGTAATCTTTGGGTAGTGTCTCAGTGATTTCTTGCTCCTTAAACCTGTAGCTGCTGGTAATGAAAAGAGAGAAGGAGAGGGATCTGCTCTTCTTGCTGCTGGTCCCACACAGCACTGAGCTGGTTCCTGGCCTGAGAGCTTCAGGGAGGTTTCAGCTGAAGGTTCAGGTGATGGGTCCTCCTGAGGCTGAGCTGTGCTGACTGACACAGACCCAGACCTCAGCTCTTGGGTTTTTTTCCTTTCCTTCCAGCTGTCCTGCCCACGCCGTGTGGGACATTCTCACTGGGACCAAGCTGGTGGAGCCTCCTGAAGGGCCAGTTCCCCCCGGAGATGAGCTGGCAGACCCAGGGGGAGGTGCCCTCTGCTTGAGGGAGGGTCAGGATGGGTGATGGAGAGGCACTGACCTCTTCTGGCTGAGGTGACTTGGATCTCCATCTCTCCTTGCCCAGAAGCTCAGAGTGAGGAGAAGGGCAGTGCCTGGCTGTGCACCAGCTTCTTTGCCCCTCCATCCCTGAGGATGCTGCTGCTGAGGCTGAAGGTTTGTGTTCATGAGCTTTCTGATAAACAGCCTTGGAGCTAACACCAATTGAGTCATCTTCTCTCTTTTTTTCATTGTGATTATTGTGTGATTGCCCTGACCTTTTCTCTCTGTGCTGGCACATCACAGAGTGACAGGCAGACCTGCCTGCAGCCAGCCTGGCTCCTACAGTTACCTTCAGAGCTTCTGCTAGTGCCTTATCCTCTGCACATTGCTGCACTCCCTGCTTTTGCATCAGAAGGTGTCCTAGAGCCTGGTGTTAACCTCCATGTGTGGAGGGTGGTTTGAAAGCAGCTGTTGCAATGTCAGGATTTGTAGTAACAACTGGACTTTGAAGAAACCAAATCCTCCACACTTAAATGCACAACTTTTGGGCATCTCTGCCACTGCTCCTTGCTCTTCTTTTTTTTTTTTTTTCTTTTTTCTTAAGTTCTTCCTGATTTTTTTTCATGCCAGAAAGTTAAGGATGATCTTCTGCAGCACTAAAATGCTTGTCAGCTCCTTCCCATCCTCAGTTCACATGAACAGTTAATTTCCTTGCCTTTGTGCTTCTACCTTTGCTGTTTAGCTGCCCTGCTGGAGCTGTCCCTGTGTGAGCAAGGGGATGCCTGGCACAAAGACAGGGTTTCTGTCTTCCCTGCCTAAATAATTCCCTCTGACTGCATTTCTCCAGCTCCATCTCTCTCATTCTGTCTCTGCCTTGTGAAGAAAGCTGAAGAGAAATGTCACCTCCCTAGGCCCCTTTGCACTCGTTGTGTATCTGTGTTGTAACAGCAGTGCTTAGCATAATCTCACTCCCTGCATAATCACTGCCATCATTTCTGCTTCTCTTTTATCACAGGAGTGGGGCAGATCCTGAGGCAGAGCTGCACTGCATTTGCTGCTTTGCCTTGAACTTGTCATCACACTTCAGAGGAAGAGGAACCAGCCTCAAGTTGCTCCAGGGGAGGTTGAGGTTGGAGCTGAGGAACAATTTCTTCCCCTCCAGGGTTGCCCCAGGGCAGGGGTGGAGTCCCTGTGATCCCTGGAGGGGTTTCCAAGCCCTGGAGCTGTGGTGCTGAGGGCCATGGGGCAGTGGTGCCCTGGCAGGGCTGGGTTAACAGTTGGATTTGATGATCTTAAAGGGCTTTTCCAACTAAAATGCTTCTTTAATTCAGTGTTTGTTGTGCCTGGTGTTTTATGTGTCAGGATTTTAGGAACTGAGGGACTACCTTTTGTTGCTGTGGTTTTGCAGAGCTGTTCTCAGCACAGAGCTTGTCTGCTTTTGGAAGGGACCAGCAGCTGGGTGCAGGTTCATCCTCTCTCTGAGGCTTCAGGCAGGAGCAGGTGGTGGTTACTCTGAGGAAAGCTGAGACCTGGAGCTGAAATGACCTTCCTGAGCCCTTGGGGGGACTTGGGACTGTCCTCTGCTCCCCTCTCCTGCTGCACTGCAGACAGGCTGGTGGCACTGAGTGGCTTTCTCCTGACCTGGGGGTTGATCAGCCAAGGGTGGAGGGAGCATCTCCTCAGGAGGTGCTGCATCTAGGAGCTGTTTCTGGAGCCAGCTGCAGCAAGCAGAGCTCTGAGGTCATGGAGCTGCATCATGTGCACAGCACCAGAGCCAGCACCCTGCAGGAGCAGCCTCCTCCTCCTCCTCCTCCTCCTCCATCACTCTCAGTGTTGACCTAGTTTATTAGTGTTAATTTTATTAGTGCGTCTGCTTTGTTTTTGTGATTATTAAATGCTTTGGGGCTTCATAATGTGATTATTTCAGTGCCATTCTTGCTGTAATTGCAGCCTGGATGAGGGCAGCCTGCAAGCAGACTTCATTCTAACCACATCAAGCTCTGCAGCTACACCAATTCCTGTTAATACTTTTTATAGTTTCTGCAACCTTGTGCTTATGTAATTTGTTTAGTGGTTAAATATTTATTTTGTTTTGTTTTGTTTTGTTTTTTTTTACCCAGAGTGCCTGTAACTGTGGCATCTCTCTCTGCTGAGTGTCTGTAAGTTTAAATGTTTTCTGCTTAGGGCCTTGTCTAACATCCCCTGTCTCCCCAGGACGTGGTGCAGAGTGCAGGTACAAAGCTCCAGCATCCATTCCTCTCTGTGCTGTGCCATTTCTCTCTCATTTTCTGTGTCATCAGAATCACAGGGTGGATTGCTTTCTTTCCTCCATGTGAATTCAAGCACTAGAGGAGTGTTTGGTATGGTGCAAAAAAAGGGGCTTGATACATACAGAGATTTTCAGTAATTAAAATGGGCATTGCAAATACCAACACCCTTTTCTGTTTGTTGCTCTGATGCCTCTCAATCTTCTGATAAATACCAGGGTTATGCCCCAGGAGGAGCCAGTGTCTCAGGGGATCAGTGTGCTCAGAACCTTTCATCCTCAGGTCACCTGCCTGGCCCAGATTGACCAAAACTCAGTGTCTGGTTGCTGCTCAGTGACCTGTGCCCATGGATCTGTGTTTCCAGGCTGGGTCTAGCACCAGCCCCAGGACAACTAGCAGTGATTGATGCCCTTGGTGTTCTCAGGGGGGGGCTGCATCAAGCCCTTGAGAAGCCAGGACAGAGATGGTGGAAGCTCTGGTGATGCCCATCTCAGGTGGGTGGGCTCTGCAATGTGCAGGTGGCCTCAGTGAAAGGAGTTTCTCAGCTCAGCACCTTTGATTAATAACAGTGGGACATTTAAAAGAGCTTCAGAAACACTCTGTGATTCAGGGCAGTCAGAAAACACCCCACACCAAACTTTAAGTAGGAATTTTCACCCTGTCTCCTTATGGCAAAATGCTCTCAGCCACCTAGGAAAAAATGGGAGATCCTTGAAGCAGGTGTGGAAACAGCCCAGGGGGGCAGGACACCAGTGCAGACCCCTTGTCAGGCTGCAGGGGTTGTGCTCTGGCTGGAGTGAAAGGCTCTGCAGGTGGCTTCGTGGCTGTGCCAGGCAGGGTCTGCCTGCTCCACTGCACAGGTAGGTTTTCCCATCCCAACAACTGGGATTGGAGTTTTTCTGTGTAGGTGGAAAGAGGAGAGAAAATATCTCCTAATGATCTCCTTGAAATAGAGAATAAAAATATCTGACTGATGAGGGCAAGGAACTGTGGTGGGTTTTTTCTTTCCTAGTGTTAATGATAATAATGCCACATTGCAGCAGCACTTCATTCCTGCCAGTTAAAAGCTTATTAAGCTGCTATCATGGTAAATAGGTTATTAACATTGAAAATGAGTGTCACTAGCATCACCCAAAGTTCTTTCAATTCCCTTAATATCTCTGTAATGCTCAGCATTATCTCCCAATCTGTTGCAGTTTTCAATCTGAGGAATTGCATGTCCTTAAAAACCAACAAAAAAAACCCCACAAGAAACAACTCGGAAAACTTTTCTTGTCACTACATTATTTCCTAAGAACAGAGAATTAATAAACAATTTAATGCAATATTGAGAGATCTGTCCACACAGTAATTTATTTCACGTTGCTGCATTGGGAATAAATTACTTTTCTTCCTTCTATTTCCCCTTACCCTGCTGAAGTTGACTACAGCTGGGAAAGAATATACTGAATTACTGCAGCCTGCTTTTTAGAAAGAAAAAATGCTATTTTTTCCTTTTTTCTTCTTTTTTTTTTTCCAGTGTTCTAAGCAGTTAAAATACTATCAGAGTGGCACCCAGGAATTCCTGTTGTTGCTGAAGATGATAGTGATGTTTAATAACAGTGGCATCAAATATGATCTTGAATGTCCCTGTTCACCTGTGTGCATGGAGTGCAGCAGTGGTTCTGCTGGTTTATTCAATCTGAGGGTTAAAATCCATAGAGCCCACAGGCAGTATTAATTTTTTGTGACTAAATTCAGGAAATACTTTATTTTTTTTTGAGTTTGTGTTGCAGTGATGAGTGCTGCTAAAGGAAACTGCTGTCCCACAGCCTGGGAATCACAGGGATGCAACTGGCTTTGCAGTGCTAAATGAGAGGAGGAAAGTGCTGGAGGAATTAGCACTTCAGGGTCTCCTTTCATTCATCAAAGAGATGCATTTTCAGGCTTAATATCATTTTGCACATGCTGCCATCAGCAGAATCACTGCACTAAGAGGCTTCCAAAGTTAGCAGGAATGAAGGGAGGGTGTGCTCTGCAACTCCAAAGACACTCATACAGATGTCAAAGATTTCCTTTGATCTTCTATTTGTTTTCCATGGTTCCTTAAATAAAGGCATAAATCATGGACTCTATCCAGATAAAATGAAAGAAAACAGGGCCAAAAAGATTTTTGCTTTGAACCACGATCCTTATTTGGTCCTCTGCTCAAATCTTTACCTGTAATAGTTGCTGTGAGTTAATTGCCACAGTGTGGACCAGCATTCCACTGAGCTCCTTCTTTCCAGGGTGGTAGAGAAATGGGTCATCCTTCCTTTATCTTTTCTTTTTTTTCCCCCTTTTTACTATAAGGTTGATTTAAGTTTTTTCCACCCTGTTGTTATATAATGATAATTAAGGCTATATTTAGTCATTCTGTTCCAAAAATGGAGCAGGCTGCATGAAAGAGGGCTAGACTATTTGGGAATTTAAAACCCTTGGAGAAGTTCAAAAGCAAAATGGTATTAGGACAGTCAGGTTGTAACAACAAATTACTGGCTGTGCTCTTGGTGCTGAGGAGCAGCTTTGTGCAGTAAGGCCAGAAGGCTAAATGTATATTTAAAGAATATATGCTTTTCTCTGCCTTTTTTTTTTTTCCCCAACTGAAAAAAGGCTTTGAATTCTCAACAGAGGATTTTATTTTGCAGGCTACACTCTTTAATGGTCTCTGTTCTCTGCTGCTTGAAGTTCCAGATTATTTTCAGAGCTGGTCATCCTTCAGTTCTGACCTGGCTGCCCATTTTCTGTGCTGTGCAGTAGTCCTGACCAGCAGAGCAAAGAGGTGCTCTGAGATGTGACACTGCATTGCCACAGTGGGTGCTGGCTGGCAGCTTGATAGCAGGCTCTAAAAATCATTTTTCCAATCCCACCAAGATGGCATTTGTCAGTTTTTATGTAAATATTGGCTGAAATTAATATATTATCTACACTATATTCTCAGGGGGGGGGCAAAAAAAACCCTGAAGGTTTCAGAAAGATTTCAATCCTCTTCTCAGCAATTCATCTCAAAACTTGTCTGCATGCTCTTATTAAATAAGTGTGTGCATTCCTGGGTGGAGGAAAGTGCAAGGGAAGGTTTGTGTATGTCAGAAAACACTGGAGTTCTTGAGGATTTTGTGATGTTCTCAAGAAGTTTACCATCCTTATTCCATTTCATCCTTGTTTCTGGCTGCCAAGGAGTAGAGGGACCAGGCAAAATGACACCTGGAGTGATGGGGAAAAATAAAAAGAGCTTTTGAGCTGTGTGTGGCTGAGACAGAAAAATTAATCTTGTTGAGGAGCTCCAGGCTGAGAGGAGTTCTGTGGTATCTGCCACAGCAGATGTGGGGTGTCTTTGATGCTGCTGCAGTGTGGTGTAGCAGCATATGTGAGGAGAAATGCTGCACTGCTGCTTGCTTTGTAGCAGCCCCAGTTAGTGCCTCAGAAGCTACTGGCATGGTCTGGTTTAGCATCCTCACTCCACCAGGCAGAGAGAGGAGGTTGTGTTGTCTCTGATATCCCAAGGGCTGCTCCTTCCAGCTCTGGTCCTGGTCCTTCCTGGGCTCCTCTGCAGCTTTGCCCTCGGGGAAGTTGGGGATCCATCAGCACCTTTAGCTCTTGTCAGCTTTTCCTTTGTACCTCTGAAGATGCCAGGTGGGAAGGTGGTGGCAAAGCAGGTTGTAGTGTCTGTGAGAACGTGTCCCTACCTATAGCCATGACATCAGTTGACTGTAATACTTCAGTAATTGTCCAAAAACCAACTTGACTTTCCTGCAGGAGCCCTTAGGAATGCAAGTGGCAGCCACTAAGACCCATCTACTTAACTATGTTTATGCCATAAGAAGAAATTCACTCTTCTAATTACATTCAGAATTATAGAAAGCTGTTGCTGCTTTAGATTATTTGGTCTCTCTGGGGAAGCTTCCATCAAACCTAACAGCCCTGCATTTTTACTTTGTTAATTATAAAGCTGTGAACAAGAAAATGCAAGACAATCTCTACTGCTCTTAGTGTAATAGTAACTTCCTAAAATATTACTGCCTTTATGAGCCCCAGCAGAGGATCTTTTGGGGGAAAACCCCCCCACACCATCCTACTGCATAAATGGGGAAATAGATTCCAGATGCATGAAGGAAATAATCAACACACATTTGTCATGGTCTCCTGTAAATCCAGGCAATCTGCAGGTTGGATTATGGGTTTTTTTCCCTCAGTCTGCACCATCCCAAACAGGTGGTGTTTATTCCTTAGAAACATGAGCAGTTTGGTGCCTGTGTGTCCCACAGTGACCAGTTCTGCTGCTGTGTGTGATGATTAAATCACAATCCTCCTCCTACAAGGGCTCTGCAGTTCCCTTCTCCAGAGCATCACCAGTGCTGCCCAGTTCCACTCTGGTCACAGGACTGTGGCTGAGCTGATGGCCAAAATTAAGCATTTGCTGAATTGTGAAGCCATCAGGCAGATGAAGGCAGATTCAGGGCACCATTCTGCCCTGAATCCATCCACAGACCCTCCCTGCCACTCAGCTGAGCTCTAAGGGACAAAGCCAAAGAAAACTTAGGAAATAAAACATGATTAGTATGATTTTGTGTATATATCTTAAGGTTGTGCTGTAGTAACTCAGTCCCTTGAAGCTTGTAAGTGCTTTCTGGATGGTCACTGAGCACCAGATGGATTTGGCTGCTCTAGCTGAAATAATCAGCCCTGGCTTGTTCTTGACAGGCTCCATTTAACAACCTGAGTGATGGCCTTGTGCCCTCCTTCCACCAGGGAAGCCAGTGCTCAGGCTGCCCTCAGAGACCACTGTCAGCTTTGGGGATACTTCTAAATCTTTACTGATCATTTTCACTTCTTTTCTATTACTCTTGTAGATCAAATTTGCAGAAGTTTTAAAGCAGATGCTTCAACCATGGCAAATAAGTGGAATAGCTCCCCGGTGATGCTGGGGACCCAAGTGAGTGTTCTTGTCTCAGTGTCACCAGATTCTTCTCCCACTGTAGCATCCTTTATCCTCCACACATCACTCAGGACCTTTTTGGCACAGTAAAGGCAAGCAGAGGATTTGCAAAGCAGAGTTTGTACTTTGCAGTGGTACCTGGGAGGAGAGAGAGATGTTTCCATGTAGTCTCAGGTGTTTCTCCAGCCTTTCTTCCATCTCCCTGTGCTGGGGAAGAGGTTGGCACTGACCTGTGTCTGCTCTGCTTGGTTTGTTCTGTGTGCTTCAATTCTTTGGACTTCCTTAAGGACAAAGTTTTCCAAAGCTTCTGATCAAAATGCCAGCTTGGCAGGGATGCTCCTGTGCTGCCTGGCTTGGCTTTCTGTGGTGGGTTTTGTTTGGGTTTGTTGGTTTTGAATGAAATCTGGAATAAGGTTAAAAAAAAAAAAAATTTTAAAATTTATATTTTATAAATGATA
>JAOEGS010015290.1:0-16766 GCA_025447755.1 Corythornis vintsioides
CCCGCCCCCCCCGCCCCCCCAGCGTGCCGGGGTTGTGGCGTCTGCGGGGGGACCTGGGCGGGGGGGGGGGGGGTGGGGGGGAGGGGAGAATCGCGACCGGGGGCTTTGTGTGGTGCCGCCGCTGGGTGACGGCGGGGAGGGGTGCGGGGCGGGGTGAGGAGGAGGAGGAGAGCAGCCCGCGGGGCGCCCGGCGGTGCGGTGCAGGCGAGGGGAGTCGGGGGGAGGACGGTGAAGCAGCGGAACGGCTGCGGCGGTAGCGGGGCGGGTGGGTGCGGGGGCCTAACGGTTGGCGCGGGGGGGGCTCCCCTGGGCCTTCCCCGCCGCTGGGCTGAGGCTGCGGGGGGTCAGAGGAGCGGCGGGGGCGGCCCAGGGTCTCTCAAGCGGTGCGAGCTTGGCCGGGAGCGGGGCCGTCGAGTGCCGGCCGTGCGGGAGCAGCCCTGCGGCGGTGCGGGGCTCTGTGAGGCCGCCTGCGGGGGGGGGAGGGGGGATGCTCTGTGATGTGCCCTCAGCAGCGAGGGGTTGCGGGAGCGTCTGGAGGCTGCGGTGTTTTGAAAACCATCTTGCGTTTGGCCCTTTGGCGCCCGTGAGGCGCTTTACCTCGGGGATCCGCATCTCTCACGCGAGTTCAGTTGGGGTTTGGATAAGGAGGGGGCTCGGTCGGTAGGTAAATCCCGCAAAAAAACACAAACGCTTCAGAGCGGTGCTGGGTGCTAGTAAACAAACCAGAGTTATTCGTCAGTGTGTTTCCAGAGGCCCGCGTGGGCTGCAGTTAAGGTAGGTTCAGGGGATGTGGCTTCAGATTCATCTGTGGTGAAAGGAAAGGCTGCTCCCCCCACCCTCTCCATCCCACCTATCCTGCTATCCCACCCCCCCCATCCTGCTATCCCACCCTATCCTGCTTCCTGAGGCTCAAGGTTGTGTGGGAAGCTGGTGCTGGAGCAGAGCAGACTCTTGCCAGGTGGGGATGTTCTGACCTGATCTCTCCCTTCCAGGCTTCTTTCAGCGTTGAGGCAAAGGAGACAAGGGTTAAGCCAAGAAGCTGAGCTGCGTTGGGAGGGCAGAGATGTGCTCTCCACCCCAGTGCCTGTGCCAGCAGCTCAGGTTGGAGTCCATTTTGCTGCTGAGCAGTGCAAACCCTTTCTCCTCTGCATCTCCTGGGCAGTGGCATCCCTGCCACATGCTCCTGGTGATGGCACCTGGGTGCTGTTGAAGGCAAAAGCAAGTGTTGCTGCTCCATCCCTGATGCCCTAAAAGTTTGCCAGGGCATGTTGATGAGGTGGAGATGCTTCTCTAGTTCCTGTGGTGCTCCCTAGAGGGACAACTGGAGAGAGCATCTCCAACTGAACCAGTCAGTCCTCCTGTCATCTTGGGAGTTCAGTAGGAATCTTAAATCTGAGGTACAGCTTCAGTGCTACAAAAACCAGATATTAAACAGCCAAACTCAGGCTGAAATGATTGATCTCATTTATCCTGTGTGTTTGTCAGTCCTGTATCCACCAGGCAGCTTGGTGGGGGCTGTTGTTAAGAGGATGGAGCTGACAGCAAGTCTGGCCACTAATGGAGTGATTTCCAACAGAAGACACTAGATCTTGCTCTGAACCTTTGTGTTAGGGGCAGGTTGTGCTGTGAGAAGCTGCACACCTTGCCTGGGGGTTGGAACTGAAGCCTCCTCCTGGATTCTGACAGCTCCAGCACATTCAAAATGCTGCAAAGTGCATAAAGATCTCATCTGAGTAAATAAAATACACTGGTTTTTGTCTGGTAATTTCTTCAGTTAACTCTCAGCAGTCTGACTGTGAGGAGAGGGGTTTGTTTCTTCCCTGGATGGATGTTTGTGGGAGTCTTGTGCACAACCTGTGCAGTGTTGGAGGTTTGTGTGGGTTTTTTTGAGCTCACTGAGAGTTCTGAATGTTGTTGTCAGTCCCCAAAGCTGAAAGCCCCTGTGTGCTGGTTAAGAGCTCTGCATGGCAGGATAATCAGGAGATTTTGTGGTCTGGGAGGCTGCAGGTGCTCTCCAAGAGATTGGATCTCAAATGGTGAGAGTTTGAGCTCATCTGCTTTCCTCTTCCCTCACCAAAACTCTGCCTGTTTGGCTCTGCAAGTCCATTCTGCATCTAGAAACACTATGCCAAGGATGAGCAGTGAAATTAATTGCTAGAGAAGCATCATCATCATTAGTTTATTGGAAGTGAGTGGGTAGATGAAAAAAAAAATCTGTAATTATTTCCCCCCCCCAGCAAAATAACAGGCTAACCAGCCTAACCAGGCCAGTGCCTGGTGCAGCATTTCTGTTTCAGCTCCAAGCTGGGGCCATCTCTGCTTGGAGATGCTTTACATTCCAGGATATTTCAAAGCCAAATGGATTTCCTGAGGCAAAGATCTGACCTGTGGTCAGATTCTGACCTGTGTTCCCAAGTGATGCAGAGCAGAAGGGAAGGATCTCCCCTCTGCTGTTCCACACTGCAGGTGGCTTAGCCCAGCAGCCTCTTCCCTGCCCAATTAATTATGTTGTCAAACCAACCCACTTTTAGCTCCTCACTGGCCTGTGTTCCCTCTGCTCCCTGTTTTCTGAACCATGTGGCTTTCTGCAGTCCCTTGCTGCCCTTTCTTAGGCCAGTTACTCGTGGGTGGTTGCAAATACCAGGCTGAAGCTGCTTGTGTTTGGAGCTGAACTCATCCTGTGTGCTGCTTGCTTGAAATCCAGCTGCTGCTGAGGGGTCTCCTGTCCTTGGCCAACAGTTTCCAGGAAAGAAACTTTTTCCCCCAAAACTATTGACTTCCAAACTGCTGCTGTTGCTTCCTACAGCCAGTTTGTTCCAGGCTCTGGCCTGGATTCCTCTGGTTCATTTTTGAGTGCCTGATGGGTTTTTACATCAGCAGCACCTTGGCACGACCTGTTGTCACAAGTTTGCACCCAAGTCATTGTTTTAGAGTTGGAGAAATCTTCCTGAAAGGTGCTTAGTGGGACACTGGGGTGATCCCTAAGGAATGATGCTGTGTATTGCTTTTCCAGTCTCATTTGACTCCTAGATCTTGTCTCTCAAGTACTTCCTTCCAGGGTAGCTCTGGCTTGGACAAGCTCTGACCTACTCCTGTGTCACTACCCAGTTACACATCAGAGGGAAAACAAGGTCCTGGAGGATTTGTTGAGTATGGAATTTATATCAAACCCACTTAGCTCTTTACAATTAGAGTATTCTCATCCTGTACCAGCATGTGGTGGTGGAAGGGGGTTTTTCTTTCCCCAGGGTGCAGTTTCTCTGTTCTCATTCCCCCTGGAGAGTGGCTTTGCAGTAGCTCTGGGTGAGACACTGAAGTTCTACCTTGTTCTTGCCTGAAACAAGAGGTTCTTGGTATCCTCCCAAGGCTGCAAGCTCTAAGGCTCCCAGGTGGGGTTAAATCTCCAGGATGAAGGAGAGAAAGGATATTTTTGTACACAGAAACCACCAGCTTAGGTAGAAGTGCCATGGGGATGGGTTCTCCCTCACCCTGCAGTCAAGTAGGGCCCTGATAAAGAGCTTGTAGTTGGAACCATGAACTGAGGGAATCACAGAGCATCTCCTAAGATTATGGGATTTTGATCTTCATCTCAGCCCTCAGAAAGGAAGGAGAGACCTTGGAAGCTCCTTCTAGGTTTGTCCTTGGTCTCAGGCAAAGTTAATTTCAGAGAAGGGCTGTGTTAGGAAAACAAAGGAGTAATTTTCTACCCTACTCTTGGAGGGTCACTCCCACTCTGCAGAGTGGTTCCATTAGTGTAGGGTGCTGGGGTCACGTGGAGGTGACCTGCAAGGCATCTCCATTTGCTGCTGTGGAGGTGCTGGGAAGATTGATGCCTTGCTGAAATCAGGAGCTGTGTGTGAGGTGTTCAGTTTCTGAGCCAGCACTGCAAACCTTTGGAGGCATTAAGTATTCCTGTTATCTGAAGCTTATCTCTCATCTTACCCAGGGTAGGGTAATGCAACTTTCACAGCTAACATCTGTCCTAGAAGGATTGTGTGGGGGCTAGAAGGCCTTAACTTAAGCCCTGGAAATCTTTCAGCCATCTTCATTCCAGAAATCTGCTGCAGTTCTCCTCCTGACACTGAAGTTGTGCCCTGGTGTAGGTTGGTTACTGTCTGTGCTTAAACACAAAGCCCTTAGAGGACTCCAAGCAATGGGACTGGTATTTAGCAGAGTCCTAGCAAGCCTCCAGCCTGGAATGGTGGCTCTGAGGGTCAACCAGCCACAGCAGGTCACAAAACCTTCCTTAGCATGGCTGGTGCTGTGGGAGGAGAAAGAAACCCTCAGTTGGAGACCTAAACACACATCCAGCAAGGAAACTGGATCCCCAGAGCCAGTGGTTTGCCTGTCAGAGGCATCACTGGAGGTGTGGTGTCTGAAGACAGTTGAAGTTGCTGCCCAGGAGGAGTGGAAGGAGTCTCTCCATTGGCTTCTCCTGGCAGCTAATTAGAAAAGCAGGAGTTGTCAGGCTGGAAATCTAAGATACCTTTGGAGCTGAGCCTCCCCCTAATCCAAACAGGACTAGTAATGACTGATTTAAAGCCATCAGGGATTGTGCAATACCCCCAGCTACTCAGGAAACATTATGGAGCCAGGTGAAGCAGAGGGAGGACCCATCTATCAGTGGATGGGTGGGTGTCTCCTGCAAACTGCCCTTGGCTCCAGAAGAAGGTTGGTTGCTTTTTCACTGGATGTTTTCCATGCCACCTCATTTGCTCAGAGGGTTTGGACAATTAAAGAAGACTCAGAGCTTGGTGGCTGTCAGGACAGCTGCTCTGGCCATTCCTCCTTGCACACTGCAGAGGTTTGAGTGCTTAAAAACCCACTGATATTCACACTGCCCACCTTCCAGTAGCTGAGAACTGCTGGGGGTTTGATGCCTTCCACAAGATGAAGACACCAAAGGTATGTTCAGGAAAGGGACTGGGAAACCTGGTTATTGGGTGGCACTGGCTGTTGCCTGCAGGGATGCTGAGGGACAGCAGCATCTTGTCTCTCTGCAGGCTTGTGTCTTCACTTAGACTGGGGAGGTTGTGGGCTAATTTGTTGGCAAATGAAGATGACAAGAGCTCCACGTGTTGATTAGAGTGGAAAAGAGACATCAAGCCCCCAGAAAATAGTGTTGCATTCTTCACAGGCTTCATGTTTCCTTCCTTACTGCAAGAAGATTTAGTGTCCCATAAAGTTCTGCTAAGATCAAGTCTTATTGAGAGCTGTAGTTTCACTTAGCCCAGGGTCAGGGGAGTTCTTCTAAGCACTGAAAGAAATTCACTGGCTGATCTACCCACTTGGATCTTGCCCACAGCATCTGGAGTACCAACTATTTCCTTACTACTGTTTGGATTGACTTGAATTCTCCAGGCTGAGCCTGTTGCTGTGAATGGCACCAGCTGCTGTGGTGGGTGTTCTGCTGGCACTGGCTAGGCTGAGGAGCTCTGGGCTGTGAATTCAGCCTTTTGAGCTCCAAACTGGCATTAAACCTCTCTGCTGGGTAGCTCCTGATGGAGAATTTAGGTGTTGCTAAGACTGGGCACAAAGTTTTGAGGCCTTATTGGTTAAAGAGAGAACCTTGTAGTGACAGGTAGTGTAGTAAAGAGTTTTTTCTCTTGAATTACCTTGTCTCCATGCTGACATTGTCAGATTAATTCTTAGCTTGGGGCTTGATTTTCTCAGGTGGTATTTTTCCACTTCCTCCTGTAAGGAAGAGAGGGAGTCAACAGACTTCCTATCATGTGTGGAAAAGCTTTTTTTTCTTTTTTTTTTAGCTAAAAGTGCAACTTAAGCAGCTGTTGGCTGGTAAATGCAAGCCAGAGAGTTTCCTCTTGGCTTACTTTTGCTGGTTGCCCTGGGTTCAAAAGATTCCAAGGTATTTCTGGCTCTTCTCCCCTCTACATTTGCTGGTGGTTCCATCATGTACAGGGGATCCTTCACAATTAGACATGAATTTCTTCTGTAGAGCATCATCATTTTTATCCTATGCCTTCCTTAACCTGTTTAAAAAATGAACTTGGAGAGAAATTTGTTTATATTATTTGCTTAAAAAACTGTTTCTGTACTTGTAGGCAGAGACTTAAAAATGAAACACACAGAAGAAAGGCTTCAAACTTTGAATTTCTTTTCTCATGGCAGCATGGCCAGCTCATGGTTTCTCAGATGTGTTTGGACTTGTCTGTGTGTGAAGTGAAAAAAAAAAAAAGGCTATTTGGTGCTAATGAACAGTCTTTCACACCCTGCTGTAATCTGAATTTTCAAGTTGAAGCAAGTCCCACATTTCCATTTTAAAAGGAATGAGGGGACTTCCTTCAGCATGTACCCATGGATAGAGAAGGGATGAGCTGAAATAGTCCTTGCAAGGTATGGTTTTGATTCCAGGCTAGAGTTCTTGGGTGCATCTCATCTGCTGCCAGCTACACCTGGTTTTCTTAAGACCTGTGAAGACCTCGTTTGCTCCAACAGAAGGTATTTAGATTTGCTTCCCCAGTGCTTCCAATTAGTGAGCTGAATGCCTCCAGCTTCCTTCCAGTTGTTTATTGAACCAGGTGGCTGCTTCCCAGCCTCTTCCTTTGCTCTCAGCTTGACCTGCTTTCCTCATGCTGCTGGAAAAAGTAGGGCAGATTTCTAGCTTTGGGTATTATTAGACTGGAAACAAAAAGCCACTCTGGGTTTTGATCCCCCCCTCCCCTCCTGTAAGAGCTGAGCTGTGATCAGGGGGTGCTTCAGGAACCAGTGATGCTGGGAGTGTGGAGGACAAGACCCAGGGTATGTGCCCTGCTTGCACAGAGGGATTTTGACTGCAGGAAGGACAAAAAAGCTCCAGATGAGTCCCTAACCAAATCCTTGCATAGAATCCTTTGTTGGGGAACATAACCCTCAGAGACTGCTTTTTTTCCTGTGTGGTGTGTGGTTGATTTTCAGTCTTCAGAGGTGATGCAGCAAAGCTTGGCCTGGCCTTTCTCCTGCATAGCCTTGGTGATCAGGGCACCATGGGCATTGGCTGGGCTGTTTGTGCCAGGGCTGTCACTGAGGTGAGAACAGAATAAAGCCTGCAAGAGGCTTGAGTGCCCAGGTTTTGTTGCAGTTAGTGCTGGATCTTGCCAGCCAGGTGTTGATGCTGAAGGCCAAGTCCAAGCAGGAGCCAGTCCCCTTTTGCCTTCACTTCTGAAACCAGAGTGCTCAGCCTGCTGACCTGCCTCAGGTTTTGCCTCCACCTTTGTGGGTGGGTGGTGGTGGTGATGGGACTGGCAGGAATATTGATTGTTAATCAGCTGTTACTTGGGCACCCTCTTTGTCATTAAATCTTGTAGGGAACTGATGGGTGACTGCTGTTGTGAGGAATAACCAGAGGTGTTTGTCCTGACCTACCTTGGCTGCTTCTTGAAACTAGAACAAAACTGCTCCTGTCCAGCTTATCACAGCTTTGCAGCTGTATGTGAATAACCTATTTTGTGACATGCTTTCAATCTTCTTTTTTTTTTTCTTTCCCTCCAGTCTTAATTTGTTCTTTCTCATTCCTTTCAGAATGGCCTGCTGAATTGGGAATTACTGCAGACTCAACAGTCCAGCTCTGCTCCTTGCTTCATCTCTTACTAGTTATTTCAATTGGACTTTTAATATCCTGCCAGCTGCTCTTCACACACACATGGTGCATTGTTGCCATTCTCAGAATTGCATCTTTGAAACCCAGGCCCTCAGTAACCTTCATCTGACAAAGAAGCCACCTCCTGCAAACGTTGGGAGAGGGATTTTTTGGTCCTGCTGCCCTCTAGCTTTCTTGCTGGATTGCTGACACAACGATGGAGCCCACTATGGAGTACTGCTTGGCACAGGTGCTGCAGAAGGATGTTGGAAAGAGACTTCAGGTTGGCCAGGAATTGATAGATTACTTCTCAGATAAACAGAAGTCAGCTGATCTGGAACATGATCAGACCATGCTGGATAAAATGGTGGATGGACTGGCCACTTCTTGGGTCAATTCCAGCAATTACAAGGTAAGGCTTCTCAGATGGTATGTGCTTACAAGTGTCAGTTGTCTAATTTACTGCCATTTAAGCTGGTAATTATGGCCAATTAACCATTTCTTGGTAGGTGATAGGACACTGAGAATTGAAGTCAGAATTCAGCAAGTGGAGTTGTAATAAATGGATTTCTGTTTGGTGCCCAGGCTTTGATATCCTGGTTTCTTTGTTATCTGGTGGCATGCTTTGATCATCCCAGTCCTTAGCAGTGTTGATGTTTTCTGGCTCTATTTAAAGAGTTTGTAGGGCTGCCAAAAGCAGTATAAACAACAGTATTTGTCACTGGTGTTAAATCTTGCTAGACTTTTTTTTTTTTTCCCCCCTATTTTCTGTGGGCAACCTAAGTACAATTGGTCTGCTGCACATAGGAAAGGGTGTGTATATGTATATGTATATTCTGATGAATTTCAGTGTTGCAATGAGCTGGTAGGACCTGGGACTCCAGTGCCTTGTTATCCCTGTCCTGTTGCTTCATCTCCCTGCAGGTCACAGTGAGGAAGTCCTGCCACTCTCAGGGACTGTGGGAGTGGGGAGGGCTTCTCAGCTGTGACCTGCAGATCTCCTGAGGCACTCTCAGTAATCTAAGAGGACACCTAAACTGTTGTGTGAAATGTTCCTTTCTGGTGAGTCCAGAAAAATCAGAGAATTGAAGTTCCTGCAGAGCTGAGCCTGAGGAGAACTGGGTTGTACTGGAGTTGTGTGGAAGTGAAGGGAGAAACTAACCAAGTGCTCTGGTGCTCAGCATCCTCACATCAATCTCAGCTACTTCTAACACCAATTTTGACTGGAAATGGTGGTGACATGGCAGTGCACAACATGCTGCTTGCAGGGGCTTGGCCAAGTGAGGTGGATGGCAGAGCTTTGCAATTCCAGCAGCACACTTACTTTGCAGAATTCCTTGTAGGATAACTTGTTCTCTCTCTCCTCCACCCCTCTTCCCAGTCTTGGCAGGTGAACTGCACCCTCCCAGTGTTCCACTGTGGTGTTCACTCTCCAGTAACAAACTGGTGGCACATCTGACTCTGTTCCAGAAGTCATGCTGCTGAGCTGGCTGTTCATGAATGTATGTGTTCTATAGATAGCATTTGCTGTGTTTAAGTCCCAGCAGGCACAACACAGACATGTCTGGGGTGTCTGGAGTGTGTTTGCTCAGTGAATTAATAGAAGAGAGGATGCAAAACCTTGCAGTGGGGCAGGCTGGAGGTGTATCCAGCCAGTGTTGAATCCACTGTCACACCCCAGTCTCTTCTTTCCTGCATCTGGGGATTGTTGCTTGTCATTTGCACTGCTTGTGGGGTGGGGGGTTGGAAGCTCAGAGCTCAGGCTGGTGTGAGGGAGAACAGGGTGGCTGGTGTCATCTGAGCCAGTTGATGGATTAGTGTGACAGCCCTGAGAGTGAAAGGCCAAGCACCACTGCCCTAGAATAGCCATCTGGAGGGCTGAGCTGCAGTTGTTGGGTCATGGTTGCAAGCCCCTTTCTCTCAGCAGCCTGTTCCTCTGCTCACCTCACTCCCTTCCTTGGAAAAACACCAGTTTCAAACAAAGATGGAGTTAATCTGCAGCATCTGAAATTCCCTGCTGCTCAGTGATGAAGACTGGGCTGGGATAACAGAGGCATTATCTTGGGAGAGCATCCAGTTGATTCATGGCTCCTTCCTGTCTAGGAGTCTACTCACTGAACACTTGTGCTTAGATGTTATCACTGGGGAAACATCAGGGAACCAAAGGGGAGTGACATCTCTGAGGCAATCCAGTTGAGTTGGGTTGAAAGGGAGGCTCAGCTGCTGCTGAAATCCCAGTGCCTCTGCAGGGAGGGCTCAGGCTCTCCCTCATGGATCTGCAGACCTGGGCTGTGTCAGCCACAACCATCATATTTTTAGGCTTTGATGTTCTATTTTTTGTCCATTGTTTCTATTTTCCATCAAGTCCACAGCACTGGGATTGGAGGCAGTGCAATCTCCTCTTGGAAGTGATGTATCAGAACAGCAAGGGTGGAGGGGGAGGAGCTGCTTCTGTTTCCTTGGTGCTCTCCAAGCCTGTAAAAGCATCAGTGAGATGCTCACAGTGAGACCTACCAGGCTTCTGACAGCACTCAGCACCTCTTCTCCCAAACATTGGGACCTGGGCACTGATCCCTGCCTTGGTGCAGAAAGCACTTGCTGTGCTTGGTCTGTGCTGCTTCAGGATAGTGGCTCTGCTTCATTTCTTCCCCTGCTAAGCAAAAAAGAAGTTATTTTGCAGAGCTTTGAATCCCTGAACAACACCTGAGGTCATCCAGCTGGATGTGAGGAAAACAATGCAGCAGTGTCAGTGTCTTCAGCACATCTCAGCTTCACACACCTAGAGCAGGGGGAGAGAGAGCTGAAATCCCCAGGAATTCCTTGCTGAACAATCTCCCCTGGAGCTGCTGTGGCAGAGTTTAGTAATGCTGCTAATTCCCCAGGATCTCCTGACTCATCTGTGGCCTCTGTGCCTTTCTCAGAACCCAGGGCCACTGATGTTTCATCTGAAAGTGTCATGGAAAGGAATATGGGCAGGAATTGAAGGTGGCTTTCTGCCAGCCTGGTATCCCTCGAGGTGAGCTGAGGGTGTTTGGCAGGGAGCTTCTCTTGCCTGCTTTTCCACAGCAGGTGGGCAGTGCACTCACACCCCTCTAACAATGGGGATGAGCTCTCTTGTATTGAACCTCTGAGAGGCTCTCATAGTGCAGGGTGGGAGGAGAGACCAGTTTGAAGTGAAACTGGGTAAGGAACTGGATGAAAACTGCTTTTATTCCATGTTTTGGCAATGGGTTTGCAGCAAGGAACTGGAAGAAACTTTGGTTTATCCCATGCTTTGGCAAGTAGGGGTTTTTTAATCCTGTTTGCTGGTTCATTTGGTGTTTTGGTTGGTGGGGTTTTATTTGGTGCTGCAGTTTCCCCCTCCCAGGCTGGCTGAGGAGAGTATCTTCCCCTTGCACAGGATGATCCCTTTGCAGCTTGATCTGGAGAAGGCTCTGTGCCAAGCAGGATTGGGCTCTGCCTATTAGAGGAGGGTTAGGAACTGACATGCTTTCCAGACCCTGGGGATGAGGACAATTCCACTTGTGCTGCTAGGCTGAGAGCTGTGCAGGGCTGGCCTGAACTTTGTTTGTGTGCAATTTAATTTCTTTAGCTCCTGGCTGATGTTGTTCCTTACAGAGCCATCAGTCTGCAAAAGAAAATCTGTGGTGAGATGTTTGAGAAGTGTTTTTATCTGGTGAAATATTGCAGGGAAATTTTCATTCCCCTGACAAAACTGTTTGGGAAAGCAGCTTTCCATTCTGATCTGCTTCTGAATATCAAGCATTACAAGAGCTGCTTCACTGAGCTGAAGAGAAAGAAAACTTCCACACATAAATTAGCTGGCTTTCTTCAACTGTGTGTTGAATAATGTGGGGTTTTTTTTTTTCTGACTTTGCTAATTGAGGGGTAGAACAGATGGTGCAGGCTTAGTTTAAAGTGGCATCCATTAGACTTACTTAAGCTGATGAATGGTTGTTCACTAGAAGCATCCACTTGTGCTCTGTACCATGTTTATTTTGGTTGAAATTCCCTGGAAGAAATCCTGATTTAAGAAATAATTGTTGTGCCTGGTTATGGGTTGATATGTTAATTTGGGAAGCGTGCTGAGGATTTAATGCATGGGGGAGGGAAAAAAGACTTTACCATCTGGGGAGGGAAAAAAAGAGACTTGTAAAGGGTTTCCATCCAGCTGCTGTTAGCTGGTGAGGTTTGGGTTGTTGAGGATCTGTAATATACACACACTCATTTAGTAGTTCCAGCCCTGAAAACATCTTTACCATGAAACTAAGTGCTAATAATAATGAATTCAATTTGTTTTGATGGCCATAAGAGATGAAAAAATGACTATAGAGATCTGGACTTGTGAGTAGAGCCTGTTCCTTGGATAGCAGCTCCATGCTGCAAAAGGTTATCTTGGCAAAAACTGCTTCTGACAACTTCTCTGTGGGGAGAAGAACAAGCTTGGGAAGGGCTAAAGACTCACTGGCCTTCAACTGCATTTGCTGACTGCCTGGTCCTTCACTTCTAGGTTTCTGTGCTGGTTTGCTCCTATTAAGTGTGTTTGGCTGCCTTAAACTTAGAATATAACAGAGTTTTGGCTCTGGGATCTCCAGTTTCTTGCAGGCATTGATGGTAATTCCCAGGCCAGCTGATCAGTCCTTTTTTTTTCCCTCTGGCTGTAGTAGCTGAGCTGCCCTTGCAGCCCTTCCTGCTGTGTGTGGAAATGTGATGGGATTATGGTGCAGCTCTCACCTGTGTGGTGTCAGCAGTCTGGGGATTGCCATGGAGGGTGCAGTGCAGGAAAGGAGATGTGTAGCAGCTGGACTAGTTAAATTTGTGGTCAAGACAGGAGATAAAGGTAAGAATGACTGGGTGTAACAAGAAGGGTTGTCCTTTTCCAGCTAGGTTGGGAAGAACTGTACTGGAGTAGTTTAACTTTCTGGTTATTTCATATATAATGGTGACATAAAACAAAGTTTGTGAGGCTGGGTGTACCAGACAACAATATTTCCTGGTTGTTTTTACCCAGGTATTCCAAATAAAACCAGAGAGAACCTCTGGGATTCCAAGGGAGACGAGCTGGGAGTGGCTTGGGCTGGAGTTTATGGCTGGCTTTTTTTGGTGTTTTCTTTTCCCTTGGCTGCTTGGGAGTGTGGCTGGCCTGGCAGTGGCAGGGCACAGGCTGCCAGCTGGGGCTGGGAGGTTGGTCAGTGCACAAGCCCCAAGCCATGGCAGTTACTAAATCGAGAGGATAAAGCTATTCCTTTAATGCTGGGATAATGTTTCACTTGCAGCACTTGTCACAGGGCTTTTATTCCCAGTTCTCCCACAGTTCCCCAGCTCTCAGGAAACCTTGGCTGCTGGCTGAGGGTCACAGCTGAGGCACTGATGGGAAAGGCAGATTATTGGGGCTTTATTTCCAGGGGATAAGGGAATCTTAATGCTGTTGTACAGCACCTCCTTGGGCCCTCCTGGGGCATGTGTTTTCCAGTTCTGCTGGCCTGTTTCTAAGGAAGGAATTCAAGCTGGAACAGGTGCAGGGAAGGGCTAGTGGGGTGTTGAGGGCATTGAAGAGCCTGCCTAACCAGAGGAGACAAAGTTTGGCTTGTTTAATTTGCAGTATGAAGGATGAGAGGGACTGGGGCTGCTGTCTGAATACCTCAGGGGGGTGAGCATCAGGGAGGGGAAAGAGCTGTTAGATCTAAAGGGCAAGGTTAGCACAAGAACAAACATGTACACACTGGCTGAGAGTAAATTTAGGCTGGATGGGAGAGGAGTTGCCTGCAGTGAGGAGAGCTCTTTGGGAGGAATCAAGACATCTGTTGGGTTTTAGAATAGATCTGGTGATCATTTCTGTTAACTTCTCAGCTCAGTGTGCACCCTCTTCAGTGTCAGCTTTGTGGGATGTTCCTTGAAGTCATCTCCAGACAGCTTCTTGTCTCACCCTTTGAACTTCAGCAGGAAAAATCACCTCCTAACAATCCCACTGGCTTTAACAACAAACTTTAGTTGCCTCTGACTTTGTCTAGTTTTAATTAAGGAATTTGCTAAGCAGAGTTTTATGAAGCCTCATTTCCTTTGGCCTTTTCTATGGGGTTTAATGCTGTGGTTTTCCTGATGTCTTTTAAGTGGAACCTCTTCCACTTGGTAACTATATTTGTAATAGAGTATCTTTGGGATGATATTTTCTCTGCTTTGTTAAAAGTGATTAAATAATTCAGAAGTTATGGGCAAAGAGAAAATATTGATGATAGATGGACAACTTCACAATTTCTTCCTTAAAAATGACCCTGAAAAATACCTGATATATAGTAATTTATTTTTTTCACCTTACAATGTGTTTTTGGTATTAAGTGCACTTATATTTTTGGAAGACCAGCCCACAGACCAGGCAGTGTGGTACAGGGAAGCTTTTGTTTCAGGTCTGGAATTCTCTGGCAGCAGTTGCACTTTGAGACTGGAAGGTAAGATTTCCTATATGGTGGTAGGATCACCTCCTGGGATCACAGGATAATTCAGGTTGCTGAGTTCCTTGGGCCCATCTAGTTCCATTGTTTACAGGTGAAGCATTAAAACTTGATTCTTGTTTACTACTAGAATTTATTGTCCCTTAAGTGGGAAGCATCCCAGTGTCAGGAGTGCTGATGGGAACCAGCTCCCACTTTCCTGCTCTTGGGCTGCCAGTGATGCCAGCATAGCTGTTTGGGTTTGGCTTGGGGAGCTGACTGAGCCATCCCAAGGTATCAGTGCCAATCCAGCTGAGGATTTGTCCTGCTTCTTGGGTCACCCAGAGCTCAAAAAACTCAGGTTTCTGGTGGCCAAACTGTGAGTTTGTGTAAAGCTACCTCAGATCTCTGTATCCAAGAGGTGTTAAAATTAAATGCAGGAGGGAAGGTGTGGAAGGAACACAGTGGAGACACTTAGTCTGAATTTCTCCAAGTGAACATTACCTCCCACAGATTGTTCATTACTTTTCTTCCTGCATCAGATCTTCCTTTTTTCTAACTAGACAAAACCTGCTATGTCCCTCATTTGGGGTTGCTTTTGTGCCAAATCCAAAACTTTAAAACAAAGCAACATTTGAGTATTCAAGAATCAGAGCAAAGAGTCCTAGTTATCAGAGCATGGAAAGCAAGACCATTTTTTTTTTATGGTGTGGCTGGGAGTTTAGCCAGAGGAGGGAATGTGTAGGAATGAGCCTTGCATTAAGTATGAGGGGGAAAAAAAAAAATCATGCCTAGCAATGCTTTTTCATCTCCCAAAATAACTTAGTGGAGGGAAATTTCTGGAAACAGCTTCACCTTGGTGTCTGTGGCTGGCTGCTGGTGGTTGAGAACCTGGAAAATCTAAAGTTGCTTCTACTTGGTATATTTAGGAATTCTACTATTTGCTAATACTTGGATTTTGTGACAGAAATCAGCTTTTTCTGCCAGTTGTCTGAGTTCTTTGTGTCTTAGAGATATTCCATGAAAAAACAGTGGGTTTATCTTGTATTGCCACGAGTGTCCATTGGCTCAATCAAGTGACATTGCTGTGTTGGGTTTAACTGGGAATGCTGCTCCAGATGGGAGAACAAGTGTCTGCTTTCAACAGTTCAGGACAACTTCAGATGATTTGGGGCTTAAATTTGGAGCTGATTTAAGGGGCTCAGTGGTGTTTCAAGCTTTCCCTGATGGATGCTCATCACCAGAGCTGTCTGGTGGAGCCAGGACTCTTCAGAACCCCATTTCTGCAGCTTTATAGACAACTCAAGCTTGCAAATGGGCTAAAAACTTGTGCCTGAGTTTTGGAGGGGATCCTCTTTGCTCCCAGCTGTTGGAATTGGTCCTGTTCCACTTAAACCAGTGCTGTTCAGCAGACATCTCTGTGCATGTTCCTATTTAATTAGGCTGCTGTGGAAGTGCCCTTGGGCAGATGCTGGGTACACTCCCAGCTGTTGAAATTAAGACCCTGGAGAAAATAGTTGTGTTGCCCTGTTTAATTGTTGAGGTATTTAGAGGAGCACTGCAGTGCTGTGTCCTGAGGAGTCAGAGGTGCCATGATACACTGCTGGAATGTCCATGATGGAGCTGCTTGGCTTCCCAAAGGAATTCCTCTCCCAGGAACTGGCTGCTGAATGGGAAGCTGACACTGCACACAGATTTCAGGGTGTTTCTGCCCTTCCAGAGAGGAATATTTGGTTTTCTTTTGCCTATCTGGCTACAACTTTTCCTCAAGGATTTCATAAGATGCTTTCCCAGTATTCTGCTACCTCCTATTCCTTGAGATCCTTGGGAAGTTGTTCCCCATGTCAAGTGAATAAACCTGCTTGGGAAGGACTGCTCCAGCCCCTGTCAAAGCTGAGCTTTCTTGTTGCCTTCAAAGATCTCTGCTGCTTTGTGTGTTGCCCAGGTGCCATTCTCTCCATGCATCCATTTCCTTCAGGAATTTCCCATTGCAGTCACTTACAGGTAATAAGAGGAGAGCACATGTGGGGGAAAGTGCAGTGGCTCTTGTTGGCAAACCTGCACCTAGAGGTGTGGTGGGAACTGCCAGTCCAGCTGAATGGGAAGGCAGGAGCTGAAGTCTCAAGATCAGTGGGAAAAGCTGGATTTTACAGCTGCATTTTCACTGCAAGGAGAGAGACTTAATAAACTTAAATTATCCCATGCAAGGAGAGCTCTTCATGGAGTATTAGGTACTAAGATGGTCTTTTCTCAGATGTGGGGGCAGCTCTGCAAGTGGCCACCTCTCCAAGGAATTTGTACCCCTGGGGAAAACCCTCTGAGGAGCTTTGGAGGAGAAGGGAAAGGATGAGGGTGGGATGGATTTTGCTTTCCCTGTGGGCAGCCTGTTCATCTTCCTGGACTGGCACCTTCAGGCTGGGAGGATGGAGGTGAAAAGTGACCAAGTTGGCTGAGCAGCAACTAAAAAAAAAAGCTCTAAAAGCTGCTTTTTTTTTTTCATCAGGAAAGGTGGGGTAGGGTTGGGACAATGGGAAATCTGGTACTTCATTAGGAGCCAGATCCTGCTGCCATGGAAGTCACACTCCAGCTGACCCCACTTGGGAAGTGAGCTGCTGAAAGCAGGTCCTTCTGGAGAGGGGATGGAATTTGGGGTGAGCACCACAGCTCATGGGGGAAAGAACTGTGGTTGGGGTTTTTTTGTGGGTTGAATGGCAGTGGTGGGGGGGTTTTAAAAATTATTATTTATTTTCTTATTATTTTTA
>JAOEGS010015292.1:8032-29325 GCA_025447755.1 Corythornis vintsioides
GGCATTTTCTGGGCAGAAACACCCAGATAGGAGCAAGAGGCAAGAACCTGCCTTCAAAGCTTCAGTTCAGGTGATGAACCTCCCCACCCTCACTGGAGAGCTGCAGAAGATGCACAGCAGTGTTCATGGCAATGCCAGCCCTCCCGTGGCTGCCCCAGTTGGGTTCCTCCTTCGGAGCTTTGCCAGAGCTGGGGATTTTGCTTTGCTTCAGTTCCCAGCCTGATAAAAATCAGATGCCCGCTGCCATCTGTCCTGGCTTGTTCTGGTGGCCTCAGGAGAGCTCCTGGGGAAGGCAACACCTCCTTCATCCAAAGGGACACAGATGGTGGCTGCCCAATGCCATGTTTTTCCAAGACAGCCACCTGCTTCTCTCAGCACTGCCAGGAGCGATGTTGAGCTGTGGGACAGAGCTGCTGCTGGTGTTCCCAGTCCACCAGCCAGCACTGGGAGCCTCCAGAGACCAGGCAGGATGGCTCAGTTCACCCATGGTCATGGTGTTATCCAAGGAAGAACCAGTGGCATCAGAGAAGGGAGTGGGAATGCCATCTAGGGGGGAGCTGGGGAGTCCTTGGAGGGAGCTGGCAAATATATTTTGGTCTTTACTACTAGAGAAGATACCCAGACGTGTCCCAGATGAGGTGGTTTAAACTATGAGCTGAATCCCACCACTGATTGGTCTTGGTGCTGAGAGCCCTTCATGAGAGCACCACAGAGGCCCTGGTGGGATGCTGGGTGGTTTGGCCATCCCAAGGGTGGGCTGCCAGCACCGTGGAGCAGGCAGGGGCTGGAGGAAGAGGAGAAGGAGCTGGTGAAGGCTGCAGTGCTCAGCCAGCTTCTGTTTGTGCTTCCCCAGCTTCTGAAGCAGCTCCTCCTCCTCCCTCCTCTCCCTCTGCAAACCTGTGACAGCTGAGCAGACAAGGTCACTTCTCTCCCCATGGTCTTTCTTCTCCCAAAAGGCACAAAATTCCCCCCTCACCTCCTTCCTCATCTCATAGATGTGCATGTTCTTCCTCCCACCTGCTCCTACTCTTCCTCCCCAAAGCCAGCACAGCCTGGGGACAACTCCAGGCCACCCCCCCTCAGCCCATGTGCCCATTCCCTTCTCTCCCACTGCAGCCTTGGGAAGACATTTACATCTTGTCTGCTGGTTGGGTTGGTTTGGTGGGATTTTTTTTTCCCTGGTAGGGCTGCAAACCTGCAGGTCTCAGCTGGCCTGTCCCCGGAGAGCACTTGGCCAGCGCAGGCTGCGGTTAAATAAAGAAGAGTAATGGGGAAAAATTGAAAGCAGTGGTTTTAAATGATTGGAACAGCTCTTCTCCCGTGTCTATCTCGCTGCCTGTCGAAATGGAGAGAGATCTTTTCCAAACACAAAATGCACAGAGCCAGGTGAAGCTGCTGAGGGCCAAACCTACGTGTTTAAAAGCAGCATTAAATGCCTAACGAAACCCTTGGGCTGGAGGAAGAGCTCTGCTGATGGATGGTTATTTACAGGGGAGAAGAAAACAAGCTGGAAACAGACTTTCCCCCACACACACCCAGACTCCCAGAGCTGCAGCAGTTTGGGGAGGGAGGTTGTGTTTGATGTGGAAATCCCTTCTTCATCAGGAAGCAGCCCTGGCTCATGGAAGTGTTGGTTTAGCTAAAATTCTGTTGATTTAAAGGATTTTGGAGGGGGTTATTTGGGGGGTTTAACTTGCCCATCCCTTGGAAATGCAGCTGTGCATCTCCCAGGGCACAGCTGGGAGCAAAGAAGGGTTGAGGATGGCTGTGGTCCCCAGGAGCACAGGTCCTCCGTGAAGGCAGCAATGGGCACGTGTCCATATGGATGAAGCCAAGTGACTGGGAGCAACTGGGAGTGATGGGAGGCAGAGTCTGCCCATAAACACCTCCATGGTCTTGCTCCAACCTGATTCCCAACCCCAGGATGGACTTTTCTCTCAGTGGCCTGACGGAGAGACCCACCCTCCTCCTGGCCACAAAGAAATAACCGGTTACTGGAGAAAGCAAAACACGAATAATTGTGCTCCATTAATGACCTGAAATGTTCCTCAGCTAAGTGCTCCCATTTGGCTGCTAAACGAGCCTCTGTCCGTGTCCACCCAACGGCAAACATTGAACCCACCCCCCCCACACACACCCCTCCCCGTGCCCTGGGAACTGGAGCTGTGGGTGGATGTCAAGGGGATCTTATTTTTTTTTATTATTATTATTTTTTCTTTTTTTTTTTCTCCTCACTGTAGCTAAGATATGTTATGAGAGAAGTGGATTTTTTTTTTTTTTTCTTTCCTCTTGCCTTGTTCATCTACCTTCCTCCGTATCCAGGCACAGCCGGGATCCTCGGAGGGCCTGGATGACTCACTGCACAGCGATGGAAGGGCATTAGCACATGATTCCTCCCGGGGCTCTGCATCTCCCATCACCAGGAGTTTTTCTTCTATTCAGAGCAGCTCTCCTGCCCGTAGGAAATATCACGTTTACCTGCAAAATGGCTGAGCAGAGGGAGCAAATTCCCCTTGAACCTTGACGGAGGGGATGGCTCCTGATGGAGCTGGGGGGAGGGGGTGTGTAGGGACCAGAGGGATGCTGGTGGTAACTGGTGGTCACAGGGGACACGCAAAACCCCGGCACAAAGTCATCACCTTCATCCCAGGTTAGAGCTGCAGATTCAAAGCGGGTCATGGAATCACAGGGTCCCTCCCCAGCGTGGCCACCAGCAGCTCCTTTAGCCCCAGTGCTGGTTGTGGTTAAGTCCCTAATTAGACACTGTGATCAGCCAGGCTGCTTTGCAGAGTGCAATTAATTAACTTCTGTCTCCCTGACCCTGCCAGGCTCAGGATAAATTGGCTGTGGTGGGTGATGGGTTTGTGAGAGTGGCTGGTGATGGTGACAGCTCCTCACAGGGCGGGCTGGTTCTGGTTCCACTTTGGAAAGAGAAGGCAGCTCGTTGGCAGAACGTGGCCTTTGGTACCAGCTGCTCCTGAGGACCTTGGAGAAAGGAGGTGACATGGCTGGGGTGACACAGAGCTCGGGCACAAGCCCAGCCTGCCATCCTGGGGTGCTTAACCCAGGGCATCCCCGTGATCCCTGGAGGGGTTTCCAAGCTGTGGTGCTGAGGGCCATGGGGCAATGGTGCCCTGGCAGTGCTGGGGGTGGTTGGACTGGAAGATCTGAAGGGTCTTTCCCAACCTCAACGATTCTGTGATGCTCAGAGATCATCAGACAGGTGCAGTGTGTGGCTGGGAGCTGCTGGGATGGTTCAAAGCAGGTGCAAAGATGCTTTGGAGACCTTGCAAACCAGGGTCAGCAAAACATGTCAAGATCATTTCCCCTCTGCAGCACAAACCCGGGTGGTGGGACACAGAGAGCCAGGAGATGGGGCTGCACCTTGGACACCCAGCTCAGCACCCTTCTTTCCTCCCACCCTGGGTGTTCTGCCCACACCCAAACCTGCTGCTCCAGAGCACAACCCTCTGCAGCTCAGCAGCCCGTTCCTCCAGCCGCGTGGCACTTCATTAGATCACTCAAGATTAATCTGCTGCTCCTAATTGCTGAGAGCCCGAGAGCTCCTGGCAGGGAGAAAAATCAGTGTCAGGCGAAAAAGCCAATGTGGTTCTTTTTTTTTTTCCTTCTCTTTTTCTCTTTTTCTTTTTTTTTTTTTTTTTTTTTCTCTCTGTATTTAGGTCGACTTACTGATGTGGGAAGCTGATGGGAATTGGTGTGGTCTGGGGGAGCTGGTGGGGGTGGGTTTATGGCATTTCTCAGGGTGTTTTCCCCCATCATCTCCCCGAGAGGGAGGAGCTCGCAGGGGTCCAGCTGGATGCTGAAGCAGACTGGGGTTGGTGGGGTGAGTTTTTTGCCTTTTCTCTCTTTTTTTTTTTTTATTTGCTCAATTTTTCCTCCTCTGCCTGTTCAGCCCAGGCAGGGAAAAACCAGCCTCTGCCAAGTGCTGTGATTTTTAGGAAGGCTGGGATCAAAGTGCTCTGCAGACTCAGCAAACCTCTGCAGCCAGGAAACGAAAGGGCACAGGGCTTTTCTGGAGGAAAAGTAGATTCTGTAATTTTCCACGCAACGTGTTTCCTTCCAGAAGTGAAAGTTTGGGTTCAGCTTGAGCTCCTTCGATGCAGTTAATCATCAGAAAGCCCAGGGAGAGGTTGGGGGATGATTTAGGGCACTGGAGAACCGTTTCCCTTTGATCGATTGCAAATGTCACAGGTGACAAACGGATTCTTTTTCCCCCCTTGTTTTGCAGGAAAAAAAAATAAACAAACAAATGAAAAAAAAAACCAACCCAAAATGCAAACAAAACTCCAGTCAGGCTAAATCCATGGCTTTGCTCCCAGTATTTTGGCTGAGTGGTGGGGCTGGTTTGGGCAATCGTGTTGTTTTCCAAGCTGCTCTGAAGCAGCTGCTTCAATTGCAGAGCAAGGGAGGAGAAAGGAAACTGCTCAGTTTGCATCCCAGCCTGGAGCTGGAGCCAGCACTGAGAGGCTCAGCAATTCCCCCCCACACCCCTCTTTTAGTGCTATTGGGTGTTACTCAGTGCCTGTGATTGCCCCTTGTACCCCCTTACCCAGTTTAGGGACCCACCACCTCTTCCCATGCTCTGACAGCTCCACATCCTCACACGCCCCATCCTCCTTGTGCTCCAGAAAACCAGAGCTTTGGGGTGGAATTAAAACAAAGAAAAAAAAATCCAAACCTCTCTCTCACACACACACACACACACACACACACACACACGAAAACCAAACTCCATCAGCAGAGCAGCCAAGAGCTGGAAAGGTTTTGACTGAGCTGCAGCTTGAAGGAGAAGATGCAGCAGATGTGGCCCCCCTGAAAAATTTATGGTCTCTCCAGCTCTTGCCATCAGGTAGCATCAAGTCCCAACCTGGAGCTGGGTCTGCTTGGCTTTGGGGGTATTAAGCAGCCCCTTTGGGATCTGGGGAATAGCTGTTGGTGTCCCTGAACTCAGCAATGCCCTGATGCATCCCTATACTGGGGGGGCACGGGTAGTTTTCTGGGCTACCCAGCACTCTCAGCATCATTCCTGCCCTTCCCAAACCCTAGAGCTGCAGTTTCTTGCCTTTTTAAAGCAATTCAGCTCCATTCCTGAGCAGATCTGACCCCTTCCCCATTGTCCCCTCCACAGCCAGCATCACCTGGGGGTTGTCCCCCATGGGAGCAGCCCCACAGCCAAGGAGGGAGTGACAGGGCTGCTGTGCTGCTGGTTTTCCCAGGAGAGATGAGCCCTGACAACTGCCAGCAGCCTGTGCCTGTCGGGTGGATAAATATTGCATGTGGGTTACTGAGGTCTGTGGAGGCAGAGAATGCCTGCACTGCTGGAGAATCACCTAGTGACTGCTCAGCTTGCCAAGGAAGCAGCTCCACATGGGAATGGGCAAGGGGGGATCTGCTCAACCTTGTGAGGGGCTGGAGGGGTGGGATTAACATCTGTGAGGCTTCCTGGGTGCAGGATGGAGGATATTCCCTTGGGGTGTCCCTGCAAATTGGGGCTTAGATGGGGGTTTGGGGTCTGTCCTTCACCTTGCACAGCACTCAGCTTTTATCACTGATGCTGTCTCAGGTTTTCCCTGCCCTTGCAGCTCACTTTGGAATGTTGCTTTTGGTTTTGAAGGCAAATAATTTATTTAGGACCCAATTCATCTTATCCCCCTAAGCCTGGAGCAAGTGAAGGGGCAATAGAATCCATTTAATTATGTTGGATATTAGGAACAATTTATTTCCCTGGAGGGCTGTCCAGGGCTGTCCCCAGCTGCCCAGGGCAGGGGTGGAGTCCCTGTGATCCCTGGAGGGGTTTCCAAGCCCTGGAGCTGTGGTGCTGAGGGCCACGGGTCAGTGGTGCCCTGGCAGTGCTGGACTCAGTGATCCGAAAGATCTATTCCAACCAAAACAATTCTATCATTCCATGATTCTAATAAACAATTTCTTTCCCTTCTGCAAATTCTAGCAGCCCTGCAGGGAAGGAAGATGAAGCAGGGACAAACCTGCACAAGGCTAAAAGCTGGGTGCACAGCTGGATGCTGGGGTGAGGAGTTGTCACTTGGACAAGCTGCTCTGTCCTGGTGCCAGTGCCCAGAAAGGACAACGTCCCCTCTCTGCAGCAGGAACATCAGGCAGAGTGTCCTGACATTTCAGGAGAGGGAAAACAATGGAAACAACTCCCATGGGCCAGAAGTAGCCCCCCAAACACTGTCAGGCTGCTGAGGGGGTCCTACAGCCACAGCATCACCCCAGAGAGAGTCTGGAGAGTGGCTGCTGCTGCCCAGGGTGGAGAGAGCACAGGGATCCACACCAAGGCATAAAGATCAGCTCCAGACCCTCATTAATTTGGTTCAGTTCTGACACAATTCAGTACCATCTGCTCCATCCCCTTTCCAAGCAGCCCAATTGCTTGGAAAACCCTGGATGAGAGTCTTCCCACTGGGACCAGCCCTCCCAGGGACAGGGAGGGTCAGGACTCATCCCCTCCCACCCCATCCTGGTGGACAGGAGCCCAGCACCCTGCTTTGGGGGCCAGCAACGGGGACCAGGGAGGGGGGTTAGCAAAGCATGGAGCCAGAGGATGGGGAAATGGGGTTGCCAAGGAAACTGTTGAACAGCCAAGTGATGATTTCTTTTTTGTCAAGGCTGGAAACATTGCGGGGGAGAAGGGCAGCGGCGAAGCCCCGCACCACAGGTGGGCTTGGGGGGGGGGTGTGTGTGTCTGAATCCTGGGCAAACTGGGATTGCCAAGGAAGAGGTGGGTGCTCAGGGGTCTGCGTGCCCCGTTCTGCACCAATGGGACCCCAGGGACTGGCTCGGGGATCTGGTGGCAGTGGTGGTGGATGTCCCTGGGGACCTGGCCAGGGGCAGACACACTGGGGGGGTGTTTGATGTGGTGCAGGTTGTAGGATGAAAATCAAACACCCATCACATGGAGCAGCTCATAGAATCACAGCCATAGAACTGTTGGGGTTGGAAGAGCCCTTCAAGATCATGGAGTCTACCCATTCCCCCAGCACTGCCAGGGCACCATTGACCCATGGCCCTCAGCACCACAGCTCCAGGGCTTGGAGACCCCTCCAGAGACTTACCCAAGCTGGGTGCAAACTGCCTTGAGCTCTGCATGAGGGAAAAATAATTCACACCTTATTCTTGAGAGTAAAAAAAAAAATAATAAAATAATAATGGGTTAATCCAACAGTTCACACCTTTATTGCTCTAGCTGGAGGGTTTTTTTCCCCAGTCCTCTCCTCCCCATCCCATCTTCTTTCCTGGGGACACAGGGCCCTCAAGCCAGGATGGATGGTCATCACAAAGCAGAGAGACACATCAGCATCCCACCAGCACCCTGAGACCACCAGGCTCCCTCCGTGTCCTCCCACTGCATGCACTCGGGTGGGGAAGAAGGTGTCTGGGTTAAACCAAACCCAACCTTACCCCCAGCCCCCAGGATAGTGGCACAACCCCATGTCCATGGGACAATGTCCCTCCTGCTCCCAAATTGTCCGAGTTCAGGTTTCCCGTAGGGAAGGGTAAAGCCACACAGGTCAGACCAGTCTCCTTTTCCAGAGATGTCTCCATTCCCAGTGGGTTCCCAGTTCAACCCAAGCAAGAGTTGGGCATTTACAGGGAGGACCCACTTGGATTCTCCAGTGTCTTCTCAAGCAAACCCACCTGCCACCAGATCCCAGCTCCCCAGGACATTTGAGGGAGCCCAGTGCAAAGAAAAAGGGAGTCAGGGTGTAGGGAGTGGGGTGCAGGGACTGCTGGTGCCCCTGTCACCCTCTCTCCCCACACCAGCTGCCCAGTATGGCTGTCCCAGTGTCCCATCTCCACTGCCATCCCTCCAGCCCCACCGCCGGGCACTGTCAGCAGAACTGCAGGAGAAACAGAGCCCAGGATGGGCAGTGAGTCCTCAGTCCCCTCAGCACCACTCTGGGGATGGACTCTGCCACCCCCCAGGACCAGAGAAGGATTAGGGCACCTGGAGCACCCCCCCACACCCCCCAATTCCCAAACTGGGCACAGACCTTCCAGCGATTGCCACATTCATTGCACAGCACGAAGGTCGTCATGGGCTCGTCCGCGCTGCGCGTCTGCACCTGGGACGGAGCAGATGGTCGGGGCAGTGGAGACCCCTCTGGTGTGTCCCCCCCCAAATCGGGGTCTTCAGGAGGTGGGGGAGCTTCAGGGAGGCTCACCTGGTTGTAGGTGCAGTTCTTCTTCTTGCACTTGCCACACTGGAAGAGGTCGGTGACGGTGCCGCCCGTCTTGGCCATCTGGTGCTCCCGGATGGCCTCCTGGGTCATGGCATTCCTCAGCTCCTTCAGCTCATCGCTGGCCATCTCCTGCCAACAGCACCAGGTCAGCACTGCCACGGCCCTGCCAGGGGGCTCCCGGCCAGGCTGGCACAGGGTGAGAGTCACTGTGGTGCCCCAGCCTCCCCATCCCCTCCAGGGATAGGTTCTGCTCCCTGTGCTTGCTGGAGGGATCAGGACCATCCAGGTGGACAAAACAAAGTCACTCTGTCCTCAGACCAAAACTGCTGCCTCTAGGGACCTGGCTCCCCACAGGCTGATTTGGGGAACCCAGTTGAAGAGGTGCAATAGGGACCCTCCAGCCTGACTCCTACCAAGGTGACATCCCTCACCCTGCTCTGCAATAGTCTGAGAGGGTTTGAGGAGACCAGGCAGTGCCTTCCTCTTTCTTCCTGTACCCAATGCTCCCTGTGCCCCAGGGACAGAGAATTCTTAGGACAAGTCCAGTGTGGACACCACCCAGCCAAGACCCAGCCAGACCTCCTAGAGCAGAGCCTGGGGAGGGTCTCACCCCCTCCAAAGGTAACATGGACATGATCCAGGAGAGCCAACCCCATGTACTCACCTCAGCAGTCATGCGGGCGATGAGACTGGGCTGGATGGCCCCACACAGAACGTTCCTCCTCAGGCTGGGGTTCTTGGGATCCTTCAGGTTGCTGATCCTGCTCCGCACCCGGTTGCGATACTTCATGTCCGTGCTCTTCAGCTCCTGGAAGATATGTGGGGTCTGTCAAGGAATCAAGGGGGTAAGTAAGTTGGGGAGACGCCACCTGATCTCAACAGGGCTTTGCTCTTTAAGGGATCCTTGGGTTCAGTAGGATGAAGAACAACTTGGGATGTGAGGAGCAAAACAACTTTGCTGTGACACTCAAAGTCTGCCAGGGCACAGGGACCATCGCCAAGCCCTGTGCTGGGACAGGAGCCCATGGTGCAGAGGGCTCAGCATGCTGCCCTCCACCCAAGCTGCCCAAAAAGCCACCAGCCACCTGCATGGATGTGGGCAGACTGGCTGAGGTGGCAGCTTGGGGGTCCCATGAGGCCCCAGGCTCACGTGGCCAGAGTTTGGGATACACCAAAAATCAAAGTGTACACAGGAGGAGGAACCACCCTGGTGCTGGACCCTGTCTCGAGGGGGTGCCAGGAGACCCCAGGCCATGAAGTCCATGTCTCCAGTCCTGCTGGTGTGGCACAGCTTGGGCACCACGATGGACTGGGGCTGGGAAGAGACAGGAGCACCCACAGCAGGCTCAAAACAGAGACCTTGGCACTTTTGGGTTTTAGTTCCTCAGGAATAAAAGCAGGTCCCTGAGCAGAGAAGTTTGGGGGGATTAAGGACAGACCCCTGGACTAAGGCAGGTGCCCAGGAGATGCTCTGCTCAGCACCAGCCTCTAATTGGAATCTGGGCTCCCTCTGCAGGCAACGGGGACAGCAGAGCCTTGTCACCTTGTCACCCACTAGCCTTGTCCCCACCACCCTCTGTTCTGTCCCCACCACTGCTCTTGAGCCCACATGTGTGTCCCCCAGTAAATAGAGCCTGGGAACCCCCAGTCCCCCCCAAAAGGATATGGTCTTCGATCTCTGATGCCATCTTCTCACAGTTGACACCAAACTCCTTGTAGTCATCTAAAGGGCAGAGAGGCCAAAGAGTGAAACCAGCCAAGTGTCACTGTGCACAGAGAAATCCCCCCAGAGCCCCTCACCTCTTCTCCTCACCTTGCTCCAGACACCCCACCTAAGATTAAACTATTTTTATCCATCTTTAACCTTATAAAGACCCCATCCCCACACCCAGCCCCTTACTGGAGACCCCGTCAAGCTCCTTTGCTCTCATTTTGGTGCTGTGGCTGCAGTTGAAGGGCAAGCCCGGGCTGAGTTTGCCCTGGTGGGGTTGTGGATGCCCCAGGATGCAGAGCCTCACTTGTTATTGTCAGGTCACTCCTATTAAAGCTGGCTTGTAGAAGAAACAGCCCAGTCTGAGCTCCAGCACCCCCCATCTCCAGCATCTCCCAGCTCCAGCATCCCACATCTCCAGCACCCCCCAGCTGCAGCACTCCTGCATCTCCAGCATCTCCCAGCTCCAACAGCCCCTAAGCTCCAGCACCCCCCTCCCAGCTCCAGCATCCCCCAAATTCCACCCCCTCAGCCCCCCTCACCATCCATGCGCAGGGCAGCTGTCAACATCTCGATGCACTTGTCCCTCACCGAGTCCCCCGTGAGGTAGCAGGGGGCCAGGAGACAGGGGCTGGGTGAGAAGGAGGGGCTGGTGGGGGTCCGTGGTGTCTCTGGCTTGGCCTTGCTGCTGTTGGCTCTGCAGGGCCACACAGGTGTGTGCCAGGCTCCTGGCACAGCCCCAGGGGACGTGCCAGGGACCCGGGCAGCAGGATGGGGTCTCTCCTACCTTTCCTCTTTGCTGTCACTGGAGTTTCGTCGTGAGCCAGCAGAAGCTGGTGAGGGGCTGGTGCCCGCAGAGGGTCTCCTGGGGGTGGCATGGGGGACAGTGAGGTGGGGCAGGCAGGGATTGGTGGCAGGACCTCTGGCACCAGCACCTCAGTGCGAGCACTCAGAAAGCAACACGAATCTCCCCAGGGGAGGATTTGTTCCTTGTGGGGAATGTTCCAGTGCCCCTGGGGGAATCAGGGCTCCTCATCATCTCTGCCCACCCTGAAGGTGGGTCCCACGGCCAGAGCATCTCCAGGCTGCCCAGGGACACACACCCCCCTCCCCCTTACCTCTCCCCCGACAGCCTCTTCTGTGGGGAGGAAGAGGAGGAGGCAGAGGAGCACCTCGAGTCGGCAGAGTCCCTCCTGGCAGGACGAGCCCCGTGTCAGAGAGCAGTGACAGGGAACAAGTGGCGGCTCCAGACTCCCCGTCTGCAGCCCAGTAAGGAGCTGGGGTCTGACCTCTCATCCCCACCCAGCCCAGGCACCCACCTCTCCTTCTTGCCATCTGATGGTGACTTCTTCGAGGGCGCAGTGGGGCTCCGGCTGTCCCTGGACTCCCTTCCACAGAAACCCAAAGGAAGGGAGAGATGCTCTGTGAGCCTCACCCCAGCATGCCCAGTATAAACTGGATCCTGCCCGCCCATCCACACTCCCCTTACCCAGCCAGGTCATCCCAGAGTCCCACCAGCACCCAAAGCCCCCCCAGCGCCCCACAGGGGAGCCCTTTGGCAGGTACCTCTCAGGGTTGGCATCAGCAGGGTGGCCCCAGGGGGTGGTGGCACCAGCGCTGGACTTGCTGGGCTTCCTGGGGGCCAGAGTGAGCAGGGCAGGGTGGGATGAGGGAATTAACAGAATTAGAGAAGGGAAAAGACAAAAGGCTCTTTCTCCCAGCCTACTCCAAGAGCTGCCCCGGTGCAGCCGCTACCCCTTGGCTGTCCAGGGTGCTGCTGGCACCCGTGGGTGGGCAGAGAGGGATGAACCAAACAGCTCGTAAGGAATGAGCAGAGGGTGGGCTCGTCTCAGCCCCACCCATGTCGTGGCCATGGGATTGGTGCCCCCCAAACAGCAGGCAGGAGCCCCCACCTTTCCTTGTGCTTCTCCTTGTGCTTCTCAGCAGGGCTCTTGGGGTGTTTTGCACCTTCACTGGGGCAGCTGGGAAGATCCAGCCCTTTCTTCTCCCCATCCATGTCCTTCTCCTTCTTCCCATCCACGTCCTTCTCTTTCTTTGGGGTGGTGGAGGACTCTGCAGGAAGGATTTGGGTGTCACAGGCAGAGCCCAAACCAATGCAGGGCACCCGAGGAGCTGCAACCCAGGGCTGGGGGGGATGCTCAGTGGTTTTCACCACTCATCCTAGAAAATCCATCAAGTCTTGAACACAAAGCAGCCCCTGGCAGACTGTGACATGTGATAACATTCCCCAGGGCTGATATACCACCCTGATCCCCCCCCCCCCACCACCCTGGGGAGCTTCAGGGTGCTGGGGCAGCCTGGGGAGGGCTGGGGCTTGGGAGGGTTCCTGCTTCTTCCCAGTGTCACTCACCCAGCAGCCGTTTCCAGTTCTTGATGAGGATTTTGGCCGAGGCCACCACCTCTTCATCTGAGCAATGCTTCCTCACCGAGTTGACAGCCACCCCGATCCGTGTGGTCTGGGGACACATGGCAGGGACGTGTCCTTAGGGATGTGCCAGCTGGTGCCAGGCAGGGGACGAGAAGAGCCACCCTGTGGGATGTCCCCTTGACAGCAAAGTGCTGCCCCTCACCTGGAGCAGCTGGATGGTCATGGTGTAGCCAGTGAGGGACTTGAGCAGATCCAGTGCCCCTTCCTAGAGCAAGAACAAGCCACAAGGGGCCCTTGAGAAGCTGGAGAGAAATGTGGGGGCCATGCCAAGGCAGCCCATGTCCCCTCTTTCCTCTCACTGGCACCAGGGCAGCCCAAGGGGACACAAAGCAGCCCTGGGCAGGACCCTGGGGAACACCCAACCCTCTGAACCCCCAGAAAACCCTCCAAACCCAAACACTGACAAATCACAGGCTCATAGAATCACCCTGATGTGGGGGTCACATCTCCCAGCTGGGAAACAGGAGCTACCCTTAAATCCTGGGAAAAAAAAACCCTCCCTAAGGAAACCCCAGGCTGCCAGGAGCAGTGTTCCCATGAGTGTCCCCACGCAGGGATGTGAGGGTCCATTGGGCCCCCCCCTTACCCCGGAGGGTTTCAGCCCAGTCCTAGGCAGGCAGAGGCTGCAGGACTAAACATAGTCCCAGTGTGGAACCCTCCTCCTCAGGGGTATTTTTAGAGCCCAGTATCAGACATCAGTTCATAGGTATCCCTCCAGTGGGGACACAACTCCACACTGGGCTGGACTCCCCCACTCCACCATGAAGGGCTGAATCAAACCCTCCTGGTCCGATGGGTGCAGGGGATGTCCCCACACTGCAGCCAGACCCTGGCTCTTTCCCCTTCCCCAAAGGGCTGGGGAGCAGTGGGGGGCTGAGCAGGATCAGTCCCTTGACCCAGAGGTAGCAGAGCTTGTGGGATCCAGTTTGGTTCCAAGGATTGACACCCCAAAGAGCCACTGGATCTGGGGTGGGGGCAGGAATGGCAGCACTGCCCCTACCCCCTCCCCTGCCCAGGAATCTGCTCCTCGTCCGGGCAAAGGCCGGAGGGAAATAGTCAAATATTAACTTAAAGGGCTGGGTTTGGCTCTGCCCACACCTCGCAGGATCCCCGGGAGCCCCAGATGGATCTTCACCTGAGGCAAAGGGTGGCAGGGCCCGATCCTGGCTCCCTCCCCCCCCGGCACCCCATTGTTAAAGCCATCCAGCAGCTCGTGCGACACATGGGGCTGGGGGGAGGTTTGAGCCCCTCCAACCTAAGCAGCCCCCACCCACAGGAGTTCTCCCTTGCACAGGGCTGAGCCCACAGCACCATCCATGGCCCTGATCGGGTGTTGGCAGCCGGGCTGGTGGCCAAGCACCTGTTGCCCAGTGCCTGGAGCCACCACCCCCCGAACTAGACCCCCCCCCCCAACCTCCCACAATTGCCCCCAGATCCCAAAGGTCAGGAGAAAAGAAGTGCAGGAGAGCCCCAAATTGGAGGTAAAATCCAGCTTGGGTGCTGGTTCTGATCTCCCAAGGCTGCCTTGGCACTAGCAGCACCCTGGGGTGCCGGTGGCACCTGGGGGTGCTCAGCACCTCGTGGACCCTCTCAACCCCTCCAAGACCCCAGGCAACAGGAGTACGGGAGAGGGGGGAAAATTAACACCCCTCTCCTTTTATATCCCTCTCCCATCCCCAGCTGTGTGGCAGCATCCAAACACACGTGCACACGTGTGCAAACACACACACACACGTGTGAACAACACACACACATGTGAACAACACGCACACACATGTCAACAACACGCATACACCTGCCAACACCCCCACCCCCCACCGTGGTGCTCAGCCTTACCGTGCTCTTCCTCGCCACCATCTTATCCAGTTTCTTGGCAATCCGGACCAGTTCCTCAGCGGGGCCCATGCTGGAGGGGTGGGGGCAGTGAAGCGGGCACAGCCTGGCACCGCTGGCAGCCGGCTGCAGGTGGTGGTGGGAGGGTGGTTGGGTGCCAAGCAGTGGCTGGGTTGGGGTGGAGAGGGGGGAAAAAAAAAAGGGGGGAAAAAGAAAGGGAAGGGAAGGCAAGGGAGAGAAAGCAGAAAGGAGGTGGGGCTGTCCCGGCCAGTTATAAACTCCTGCCAGGCAGGGGAGGGCTAAATATAGCTGGGAGTGCCAGGCAGGGCCACGAGTGCAGGAGCTGGGGGGAGGTGCATGTCGGGGTGCCCCAGGACACGGGGACACGCACCCAGCCTGGCCCCAGGGCAGTTTGGGGGGTGCTGGAGGAGCTGCCCCAGCACAGGGCAGGCTGGAGCTTGCTGGGGGCAGGGAAAGGGCCCCCCAGGAGGGGGCTCTGCTACTGGGCTGGCTCAGCTGGGACGTGGCTTTGCCAGTCCTGAGGGGGGTGGGGGAGATGCAGTGGGGTGCAGGCTCTGCAGGCATGGGGGCTGCTGTTCCTGGCCCTGGGGGAACATGCTGGGATGACAAAGACACCCCAACACCTCCCCGTGACCTTCCAACCCTGGCAGGAGTTGAGGTTGAACCAGCATTTACACCTCACCCAGGGAGCACCCAGTGCCTGGCATACCAGCCCACAGGGAGTGCCAGGGGCCTCCCAGCACCATGGGTGCTGTGCCCAGTCTTGAGGGGCACAGGCTGTTGGGGTGGGTAGGTGACAATCAGTGTGCCACCCACGCTGGTCCCTGCTCCATCACCCCCCGGAGGTGACTGGAGCAGCTCTGGGCTGGATCCATCCTGGCACACAGGGGTGATGATGCCCATGCTCCAGCCCAACATGGCTGCCCAAAACCCGAAGTGCTGCACCCACCTCTATACCCAGCACACACCCCCACTCCCCCCAAAAAAAACCCACACAACACCCCCAAAGCCCAGGGCCACGTGCCACATGGGCACCAGCAGGTCACAGGGTGCCCAGTGCCTCTGGGACATGTCACCAGTGTCACCTAGGATGTGGACTGGCAGCCCCCCCTCCCCCCACTGCACCAACCACTCAGGCACTTACAAAACCAAGGGCTTTATTAGAAACCAAAGATGGAAACATTTACTAAAAAACAAAACAAAAACAAAACAAAAAAGACCACTTTTTGAGATGAAACATTTGATGGACGAATGAGAAGGGGGGAGGGTAAACTGGGGCGGGGGGGGTGTACAGAGGCAGGTGGCTCCTGAAGGATACCAGCATGGGGTCGGGGGGACATTGGTCCCAGAAAAAGCTGCCCTATCCCCTTGGAGAGCCCCCCCCAGGGCTGGGGTGGTGATCCAGCACCCACCCCCAGCCATGGACATGGGACAGGGGCTGTGTGAAGCCACCTGAATCCCCACCCCCTACCCTCCCAGATCAGGGAATGCCATTTCATTACCAGCTTGGGGAAGCCCCACCAGCCTGGGGAGCTCCTCCCTAGGAGGGGAGAGACCCAGAGCCCCTCCAGTGCTCCCCAGGCACGGTCACAACAATCCCTTCCCTCTCCCCTGCCCACCCTAAAAGGCTCCACAGTTGGGGTAGAGGAGAAAGTGGGGGATATGTGTCTGCTTCCCCCAAGCTGGACAGCAAAGGGGACAGCGAGTGCAGCTCCTTCCTCCCCAAAGTCTTGCAGCCAAGGGTGAACAAGCCCCAGAGCCACAGGAGGGAGGGGGCAGGAGCAGGGGACAGCACAGCACCCTCAGCTTCCCAGGGCAGTCAGCACATCTGTCCTCTGCCCGCTCAGCACCCACCAGCCACCCACAGCTGGGGTGTGGGGGTCTCTGAGCCCCTTCCATGGGCAGCATCCAGCCAAGCTGGGTGATCCCAGGCCAGGATCCTGGGCACAGATCCCTCGTGGCCCAGCTCTGCTGAGCCTCCCCCCGACAGGGGCTGTGCTGGGAGCCCTGGCCGGAGGGAGGGGACCTGCCTCAGGTCCCGGCCGAGGGGACAGGGACAACAGGGGTCAGTGCCACCCAGTCAGTCTTGCAGGAGGTGGACGAAGCTGGCTGGGAAGACTCCGGTGCGGGAGCCATCGCCCTCGATGAAGCCGACCTGGGAATGTAGAGAGAGGTGGGGGGAGGGAGGGTCAGGGTGGTGAGGAGTCCCAGCTGGAGAAGGGGAGAAGCTTTGGGACCACAATCCTGAACCCCAGTGGGACTGAGAGAGGCAAAGCCCTAGTTACACAGCACTGGGAGCTCCCCAAGCCCTTCTCCATGTCTCCCATGAACACCCAGCTTCCTCCAGAAAAGAACAGGGAGACAGAGAAGGAAAGACCAAGGTTGGGACCCCAGCACCCATCTGTGCCCCCCCCCGACACTCACCCAGCTCTGCTCGTCCTCCTCCCGCGTCACCACGATCACCTCGCCCTTGGAGAAGGTGAGTTCCCGTGCCTTGTCCCCCTTGCAGTCAGCCACTGCCTTCACCCGCTTCTGCCTCCCCTTGGCCTGCAAATGACCCCCCAAAACCACCCCCGAGAGGGGGGGCAGGGCTGTGACACCCCTGATCCCCCCCATCCAGCACCCCAGGATAAGGGGAACTGGGACGTTTAGGGATGCAGAGGGTCTTGCCACCCCCAACCCCCATCACAGCCCCTCTGAGACACCCCCAACGAAGTGGCACCTACCGGAGCAAACCTCCTGGGCATGGGCACTGGGGGGACCTTGCTCAGCGTGGGGTCCTCGGGGCCACCAGGGCTCTGGGGGGATGCTGCTGACCCCCCTTTGCCCCCCACGCCGCTGATGCGCCGGTAGGAGCGGGTGCTCTCCGAGCTGCCAGGGACAGTGTGGACAGTGTCACCTCCCTCTCTGCTGCTGCCTTCCCACCTTGTCCCCTACCCCTCAGTGGGGTCAAGGCTCCCCCATGGGACCCCAAGGGACCAGGGTCACACCCCCAGCACCACCCTCCCTCAAACGAGCCCCTCCCACCACCAAAAACAAGAGGGGAAAATAAAGTGGGAACTTGCAGGAGGTGCCAGGCTTGGTGCCACCCCCAAATAATCCAAGTCACCTTCTTCAGGGACAACTTAGCACCCCCATGTGCTGCCCTGTTGCCATCCTGTGTCCTGGGCCAGCACCAGCTCCCTTGGGGACACCAGATCAGGATGGGGACCATTATGCTCCATACCCACCCTCCCCCCACAGACTATCTGGGGCTCCCCATGCCCAGGAGGGTACCCCGCAGGAGTTGAAGCCAACCCACCAACACCACGCAGTGACGCCCCAATGCACCCCCCAGGCTGAGTGCTGGGGGGTCCCTACCCAAACTTGACGGGGGGAATGTCGGGGGTCGCGCTGCCCATCGGGGGCTGCCCCCCAGGTGGGGGGCTCAGCTCAGACCCCCGCCGTGGGTTGCTGCTGCTCTCTGTCTCTGAGCGGGTCTCCCAGTATGCTGCCCGCCGGCTCTCAGGGGGGCTGAGGGTGCCAGGGGTACCATCCAGGGGACTGGGGAGGCTGCGAGGAGCCTCTGCTGGCCCCAGGAACTGCGGGTCCGACGCCTGCCGGGGAAGCTCAGGGCGCTCTGGGAGGGGGGACAGTAAAACCTGGTGTCATCCAATCATCCACTCAGACTGGGTTGGGTTGAAGGGATCTCTCAAGGTCACCAGGTGCCACCCCCCCTGCAGGGAGCAGAGACATCTGCAACTAGAGCAGGGTACTCAGAGCCCCCCCAACCTCCCCTGGGATGGTGCCAGGGATGGGGCAGCCACCACCTCTCTAGTCACTCTGGGCCAGGTTCTCCCCACCCTCAGCAGCAAAAATCTCTCCCTTCTCTCCAGTCTCAATCTCCTTCTTTGAGTTCAAACCATCCCCCCTTGTCCTGTCCCAACAGGCCCTACTCAAAACATCCTTAGATCACCCTCCTCACCAGCTGAAGGGGCAGCCCTGCCACAGGTGACCCTCCCCCTCCTCACACCCCAACTCACCGGTGGGGCTGTGGCCGGGTTTGGAGCGGGAGTTACCCCGCGTGGGGTTTTTGAGGGGCAGTGGTGGGGGGATCTCCTCGCTGTGGGCCCGGCGAGGGGCAGGGCGTGAGGGCACCAGGATGCTCTCGTAGGTCTTGTTGGTGATGTCCATCCCCATGCAGCTCCAGCGGGTCTGGGGACAGGCGGGTGGGGGGCTGATGGCCAGAGGTGATGTGCCCTTGAAGGAACGCTGGAGGGGGCTCACCTAGGGACAGACAGACAGACAGACAGCTGCAGGGCTGCCCACCACCAGAATCTGCACCCCCATACCCACCCCCAAGTCACCATCCTTTAGGTACCTTCTCCTCCAGCTCCTCCTCGCTGTCATAAGGGAACTCCTGGGGGGGCTCCCAGTCGTAGTCGACATGGATCTGCAGGGAGAGCTTCCCTGCCTGCGCCTGCTCCAGCTACAGGGGCACGGGGGGTTCTCAGCATGAGGACAGATCCTGTGAGCCTCCCCACCTCGACTTCCAGCACTTCAGTCCCATCTCTCCAGCCTGAGCATCTCCCCCATCCCTCCATCCCACCTACCAGCTCTTCACACTCGCTGTGCTTGAGCCTCCTCGCCACGTCCAAGGCCGTCTCGCCTGCCGAGTTCACTGCCCAAGGGATGGAAGAGACCAGATCCAGGTCAGTCCCACTGCCCCCCTCCCACCAGAGAGCCCCAGAACGCCCCCATCCCACACCCTGTACCCGTGGTGAAGGTGGCTTTGCCCTTCAGAAGCAGCTTGAGGCAGTTGGGCTGGTTGTAGAGCGCTCCATAGTGCAGAGCCGTGTTCCCGTCCTGCGTCACCCGGTCCAGTGTCCCCCTGCCAGGGCCACCAGCAGCAAGTTCAAGGCTCGAGAGCACACGAGCATGGTGGGGGGAGGAGGAGGCTGGAGACACTGTGAGCACTGGGGGGACTCACCCGTTCTGGATGATGAAGTCCACCAGAGGAAGGGAGGCTCTATCTGCATGGCGCACGGCCACGTGCAGTGCCAGCTCACTCGGGTCCTGCCAGGAGAGGGAGAGGAGAGAGATAGACCTGAGGATGCTTCATCTCCCCCCAAGATGGAAAGGACAAGAGAACTGGACCCAAGGATGCATCATCTCCCCGAGAATGGAGGTGACAAGAGAGCTTGACCTGAGAATGCTCCTCTTTTTCCAAGGGCACATCTCCATCCAAAGGCCAAAGCTCTGAGCAACCTGCTCCAGTTGCAGAGGTTGGACTAACTGCCCTTTAACATCCCTTCCAACCCAAACCATCCCATGAAAGCCTTGAACACGGGCACCCAGGAAACACGGGCACTCGCTGACACTGAGAGGGGTGATGGTGGCATCTCGGGGCTCACCTGACCCTCGGGGCTGACCAAGGGCTTGGCCAGGTCGTGGCCCTCGGCGAAGGCCTGGAGCAGTGCCAGGAGGTCCCTGGCACGGATGGCATCCCAGAGGCGGTGGGGGTCGTCCCGGCTGCTTTTCTGCACGTAGCGTCGCTCCATGTACTTGGCCACAATGAACTCCTTGCGGGCAGCCCTGTGGGAAAAGCAGGGTGGCATCAGCTCAGATTGGGCACAGAGACCAGAATCCTCCCAGTCCCCATCCCAGCCCGAGGTGCTCTGGGCTCCTGCCTCCTGCTGGAGTCTTGGGATCAGGGAGAAACCTCCCTAAAAAGGTGCAGGTCCCTGCCAGGATCACCCCTTCTTCCATCCCTGGGTTGTTTGGGAGCCAACAGGCAGCAGCATGGGGGTAAGGACAAGCTATGGACCTCTTCCTCCTCCTCCCAGCCCATCCCATCCCAGGGTCCCCGGCCAGTGGCCCACTCACATATCACTGCTGGCCGAGGGTTTGGGGCAGTCCTGCGTGGGCAACGTGGCCTCCATGATCTCATTAAAACGGGTGTTCCCAACGCTCACAGCCAACTGCAGCAAGAGAGGGACTGGGGGGAGTGAACCCTTTTGGCCCCCTGCCCCAAGCCAGATCCCATCCCAGAGGATCCATCCGACTGGATCCACCCAGAGCAGAATCTCCCCCCGGGGATGGTGCTCTTTCACAGCAGGGAAGGTCTGTTTTTAAAAGGGAGCAGATCTTGGGGGGCTACCAGGATCCCCACTGACACCAAGTGGCTTTGCAGAGTCATCTCCCACCCCCCCATTTGCCCAGACAACTGAACTGGGGGGGGTTGCAAACTGCTGCTGGGGAAACTGAGGCATGTTTGGAGCCAACTGGGCACATAAGGGATGGAGGAGTTGGGATTAACTTTGCATCTCCAGAGGTTTGGGAGCTGCAGAGGGAGATTCCCAGTGGCCACAAGATCTCCAGGCTTGGGGATCAGCTTTACCAGCAGCTCAGAGGTGCTGAGGACATCCAGGGTGAGTGACTGGATGCGGGAGTAATGGACCCCCAGCTCCCGATGGATCCCGGAGCACTCGATGCACGTCAGGATGCCCAGGTTGGTGGAGAGCCACGTGGGATCTGCCAAGGGGGAGGGACGTGGGGCTCAGCACCACCAACCAGCCCCAGGGGATGCTGCAAACCTAGAGGCTCTACAGATAGATCTGCTCAGGCTGGATCAATGGGATGACGTTCAACAAGGCCAAGTGTTGGGTGTGCTGCCCTTAGGTCACACCTGCAAAGCTCCAGGCTGGGGTAGAACAGCTGGAAACTGCCCAGTGGACAAGGGCCTGGGGCAGTTGGTCAAGAGCCTGCTGGAGATGAGCCAGTGCATGCCCTGATGGTCAAGAAGGTCACCAGCATCCTGGCTTGCATCACCACCAATATGGGCAGCAGGAGCAGGGCAGGGATTGTGCCCTTGGACTGGGCACTGGGGAGGCTGCCCCTCATATCCTGGGGTCAGTTTTGGGCTCCTCACTCCCAGCAGGACATTATGGGGCTGGAGCGTGGCCAGAGAAGGGACACGGAGCTGGGGAAGGGTCTGGAGGAGGAGTGTGGGGAGGGGCAGCTGAGGGACCTGGGCTGGTTGAGCCTGGAGAGAAGGAGGCTCAGGGGAGACCTTCTG
>JAOEGS010015293.1:4797-19347 GCA_025447755.1 Corythornis vintsioides
CCTGGGGAGCCTGTGCCACTGATCCACCACCCTCAAGGTCAAGAACTTCTTCCTGAGATCCAGTCTCAATCTCCTCTGCTCTCATTTCAACCCATTACCCCTCATCCTTTCACGACAGGCCCTTGGAAACAGCCCCTCTGCAGCCTTTCTGTAGGCCTCCTTCAGGTACTAAAAGGTGGCTATAAGATCACCCTGGAGCCTTCTCTTCTCCAGGCTGAACAGCCCCATCTCCTTCAGCCTGTCCTCATAGGAGAGGTGTTTCAGCCTCTGATCATCTTTGTTGCCCTCCTCTGGCCCCGCTCTATCAGCTCCGTGTCTCTCCTGTGCTGAGGGCTCCAGAACTGGATGCAATACTCCAGGTGACGTCTGACCAGAGTCAGAGTCTGTCCTTCATCAGCCCACTGCCTTCTATTTGTCCTGTTAGACCCTCTGGGAGCATCTGCTCCATGATCTTCCCAGGCACAGAGGTGAGGCTGACAGGGTGATCGTTTTCAGGGTCCTTCTTTCTACCCTTGTTACCAATGGGTGTAACATGTCCCTTCTTCCAGTCCCCAGGAACCTCACCTGACTGCCAAGACTTTTCAAATATGATGGCAAGTGGCTTGGTGACTCCATCAGCCAATTTTTTCAGGACTCTGGGATCAGTCTCATCAGGTCCCATGGACTTATGTATGTTTAGTTTCCTCAGGTGGTCATGAACCTGATATTCACATACAGTGGGGGGGACTTCACCATCCTGGTCCACACCTGGCAGTTTGACTTGGGGAGTGTTGGGAGAGAGGTTGTCAGTGAAGACTGAGGAAAAAAAAAAGTGTTAAGAACCTCAGCCTTCTCCTCATCCACTATTGCCAGCTCACCATCTTTACTCTTCAGGAGTGGTATGTTTTCTTTGATCATCCTTTTTTGATTGACATACCTGAAGAATCCAGATAGACTACATCCACTGGTCTTCCTGTATCTATCTATCCAGTTACAGTATCACAGAAGGCTATTAGATTAGTCAAGTATGACTTCCCCTTGGTAAATCCATGCTGACTACTCCTGATAACCCTCTTCTCTTGCATGTGCCTAGAGATGACCTCCAGAATGAGCCTCTCCATTATTTTTCCAGGGATGGAGGTAAGACTGACTGGTCTATAATTCAAGCCAATGCAGACTTTGACATTTAATAGTATTTGACATAATATTTAATAATATAGCCTCCTGTTCAAGCAAGACCACCTAGAGCAGTTTGCCCAGGACCATGACTAGATGGCTTTTGAGTATCTCCAAGCATGGAGCTTCCACAACCTTTCCATGCAACCTGTTCAAGTCCTAAGTCACCCTCACTGTTAAAAGTGTTTCCTGATGTTCTTCCTTTGTTTCCAGTCAGTATACACCACTAGAAAGGTCCTGGCTTCACCTTTATATCCTCCCTAAACCTTTATTTCTCTAGTCTTGTGGCAGGTGCAACCGTCCTGACAAAAAACTAATAAAGGCCAGAGATCTGATGAAGATCAGTTCAGTGCCTTATGGTCATTAAACAGTCCCTCATTGTGAATTACTGGTGCCTCAGGGTGAGGTCCTTAGCTTGCCTTTGTCATGTGCTTGCCCCCAACCAGAGAGCCAATTTTGAGTTGGTTCCCTTGGAGCAAGTGGATCTTGCAGTTATGAATCCTCCACTTGGACCACAGCACTGTCCAAGGATACTTCTGCTGACTGAGTGAGTCTCACCCCCCAACCTCTCCATGCCCCTTTTTGGTGAGTGAATACTTCTGGATATATCCTTGAGAGACATCAACCCTTTGTGTGAGAGATCCTTATTGGGTGCCCTTGTGTGGGAGATTTTGCCTTTTATGAGGGACTGTGTGCGCATTTTGGTTCATCTTTATAGCAAAGAATGTTCTATAAAGTTTAGGAATTGTGTAGTCATAGATTCCCAAATGATATTCAAACTTGTAATGTAGTTTGGTTGGAAGGAATTCTAAGTAATATTGATTGCAATAAATGTACATTTTGGGTAGGTACTGCTGCCTGTTTTGTGGGTGCCTCCATGACAAGATTGAACAGTCCCAGCTCTCTCAGCCTCTCATAATCTAAGACAAGCTACAGTTCTTGAATAATTTAGTGACTTTTCACTGGGATCTCTCTGGTAGCTCCGTGTCTAGGTGTAGCCCCAACAGTGCTGAGTAAAGGGGAAGGTTCACCTTCCTCATCCTGCTGACAACACTCCTAATGCAGCCCAGGATACTATTAGCCCTCTCTGCTCCAAGTGCAAATTGCTGGTTGACTTCCAATTTTGTATCCTCCAGGAGCCCCAGGTTCTCTTCTGCATAGCTCCTTTCCAGCTGTTTGGCCCCCAGCATGCACAAGTGTATGGAGTTGCTTCTCCTGAGATGCATTTCTCCTTGAAATTTATGAAGTTACTGTCAGATCATTTCTCCAGTCTCTTAAGGTTGCTTTGGATGGCAACATGAACTTCTGCTTTACCAGACACTCCTCCCAGTTTTTCATCTTCTACAAACTTGCTTCATGTACACTCTATGGCATATTAAACAGGATTAAACCCACTATTGGTCCCTGAGTTACACTGTCTCATATTGGTCTCCTAGACATATTGCTACTGATCACAACCCTCTGGGACTGGTCATTTATTCAGTTTTCAATTCACTACTTTGCATGTGGATTGAAATCACTCAGACCATATTTCTTCAGCTTCTCTAAGGGGTTCCATGGGTGAAAGTGTCAAAAACCTTACTGAAGTCAAGGTAGACAAGAACCACTGCTCTCCCCTTCCCTACTGATTGGTTTGATTTATAGAAATCCAACAGATTAGATCTGTAAACATGAAAAGAATTTACACACTCAAAATAAAATTCCATCTATTTAGAATAGCCTTTTAAATTTCATGGAATTTTAAAATGCAAAAGCTATATAAAATTATTTAGTCAATGTATAATTACACTTTTTTCACTAATGTCACCCTTTGTTGGCTACAACAAACAGCTTTCATTTTCAGTACATATTCATTCCTGAAATAAGAAAACTTGATTCCATATTTAAAGATACATTTATTGCAAAAATAGAAAGAATTGGCCTGTGAATTAAATAATATTTTACTCTTAATGAAATCAGATCAGAGGAAAGTAGTAAAGCCAAATATTAAAAAGAAAACCATCAGAAAATAATGCTTTTTGTTTTAAAAGGCAGTCTTCAGGGTTATCAGACATCTTTGTTCAACTTACCAGATCTTCATTTCTGAGTCTACAAGCACAGGAAATACAACATCAGGATTTTGTCTTTTTAATGGTATACTTTTAATTTTGATTTAGTGTAGACATTAGTATGCGTTAAGGAACATAGATCCAAGGGTTTCTGAACTTCAAAGTTCACAAATCCAAATCTAATTTGCACTTTAGAGGAGGCACATGAAGGACTTCAGTCAATATAGAGGGGTTTATTGTGTTTCTGTGTTCAGTATTTAATAGCTTTTTCTAGTAATTCTGTCACATATCTCATTTGCATGAATTTTCTTTTAAATGTCAGAATTGAGATATGACAATAACTATATTCACTTTGATTAACATATTAGAGATATTTCTTGACCTTAAATGAAGACACTGCTTCAAAATGTAATCAGATCTCTAAACTGGGTGGAGATTGAGGTGGGAAAATGCTCTACAGACACCAGAGCACAAGCTGTACAGGCTCAGGGACAAAATACTTTGCTATTTCCCAACATACTCTCTTACAGATCTGGTGTTCATGGTTTTAATTCAAATGACATAGAAAAAGATGTACCTTTTTCTTCTCAATAGGGGGCTGGAGCACAATTCCTTTATGGATAGTCTGAGGGAGTTGAGGGTTGTTCAGCCTAAAGAAGAGAAGGCCCTAGGGACACCTCAGTGTGACCTTGCAGTATCTGAGGGGAACATTTATAAAAAAATGGGGAGGGACTTTTTATGAAGTGATAGCATGAGGGGTAACAACTTCAAATGGGAAGAGGGCAGACACAGACCAGAGGATAGGATGAAGTTCTTCACTATGAAGGTGATGAGACATTGGAACAAGTTGTCCAGGGAAGTTGTGGATTCTCCATCACTGGACAGTTCAAGACCAGACTGGATGGGGCCATGCACAACCTGGTCTGACAGGAGATGTCCCTGCCCATGTTAGTGAGGTTGGAACTAGGTGATCTTTAAGATCACTTCCAACCCAAACCATTTTATAATTCTGTTATTCTATGTTCCAATGAACTTGGTAATGTTCTTTTTTTTTTATCATATACTGTGACTAATTTGAAATTAATATAAGCTAGAACATGCAAAATTTCTTATGTATTCTAAGAAAATGGGGAAGGAGACAACAAAGTGTTTTCCAGAATTATTGATTTGATGATTGGTTAGTTAGTTAGTTAGTTTGTTTGTTGGTAGACTTGTGTTTTAATATTTTTACTTAGTGCAAAGGGACTTCCTCTGAGAATGTAAATGTTATTCTGAATCGCTGTATAAGTATCTAGTTTCCCCAAAATAAGTAAAGGAAGATGAAAAAATAATATTCAAGAATCAGAATATGCATGATGCTTGACATTTTTAACACACTTTAGAATCCTATGAAGTTTGAAGTCTGACATCCCAGCAGAACTTAGAATAATTTCTTAAACAAAACAATGGATAGAATGTAATGAAAGCTGTAACAGCAAAACAGTCTCAAGTTATGTCATAAAGAATAAACTGCCCTCTATGCTTCATTTGAACTCATTGATATAACTAAAATGCTAATGTATAATTGTTATATTCAAAACCATGAAAAGCACATACTTACTGCTTCTTCTAGAATTTTGGTTTTTTCCAGATTATTTTCCACCAAGTTAAACTTTTTTTTTTTTTCATCTTTTCTTAAACAGTCTGATTAAAGAATATTTGTGGCTCTGAGAAGATACCTATTCATTTTGTGCTGTATAAAGAGTAAAATTCTTTGATATCATGCTAAAAGCATGTATTCTGAGGTTGAATAGGACTATTGGTTTAAACATTCACTATGTCTGAATTTGAATTGGTTCCAATGATTCTGTGTATGTAAGTAGGTCTAATATTTTTCTCTTAGGTTACCACATCAATGAACACAAACATTCAGTTGAATTAGGGATACTCCTTTTATAGATGTCTTATAACCTTTATAGAATTACAATAAAGAGACAACATTCTCTGTTAATTTTCTACTGCTATGGAAACCAAGGTAGAAAAAATTAAATGTTTGATCCAAAGTCACACAGAGGTAGGAGCAGAAGCAGGTTGTCATCAAAGAATATTACTGAACACAGTATAGCAAGAAACCATTTATAATCACTGCCTCAAATAATGACTTTTGTTTAAAGCACAACTACCCACATTTATTGGTGGTCTCTATTACATTGCTTTATTCTTGCCTTACATTTCTCAATGACTTTTTATAAGTTTCAATTTATGAGAACTCCAGTTCAGTTAAAGCAACATAAGCTCCTGGTATTGTATCATCTGTGAAAAACTAGTCCAATAGCAAGACTGCAGTGAACAGGCATGTGATATACAGATGTGAACTGGAAGGGACAACATTTTAACTTAAGTCTACTGGGATGCAGCCATGCAACTCCTATTAACATTAATGAGATTCAAGCAGCTAAATCTGTGTGTTCTCAGTGTGTTGTGCTGAAAATGTTCCCTGATGTGTTTGAAGAAATACCATTTTCATATCAAGTACTTGCAATTGTGGTGGTGCTGCTCCATAAAACCTAATATCCTAGAAAAGGATTCCCAGACCTTTTATACACTGTAGCAAAGATGATCACTGGAAACTGTTGTTTGAATAACTCCACAGGATGCTGTACATAATTTTTATTGATGAAGAAGTTGTCATCTGTGTAGCCTCAGTATAAAGTTGAATGAGCATGGGTTGTTTTAAAGCATTATGTTTCTGATTAGCCACCACATTGTCAGCTTGATTCAGGCTCTGAGAATTTTAGGATTTTTTTATCTCCTGGATCTATTTGTAAACTTGAAAGAGAGAGCCACAGGTCTCTATGGATTCTGGCCAAGCTGCCTGTTGTTCAGATGTTCCATTATAAAAGCATAGCTAGTTCTGTGGAGAACAGCAATGGCAGGCTTACTGGTTTTTAATTCAGTAGTGATTTGTAGGTAACTGTTAGGCTGTGGAGAGAATGAGTCTAAGTTAGGGTAGTCATCTTGACAGAGAAAAAGAGTTTATTAAGCATGATGCAATTCATAGCTGACCTCCATCATGTACATTTCAAACATATTTTCACCATATGAAGTACCTACATAGTGTATTACATGAGACAACAAGTAGTTAATAGCTATATTTACCATGCTTTAGTTCTATATTCCAAAAAAGATAATTCTGGAAAAGGAATATTTATACACTCATTATAGGATATTAACTAAAATTGAATCATGAGTCTATTTCTAACCAATTACACATCAGATTTAAAGGTTTGGAAAGTATACAAGAACACAAAATGTCCTCCATCCCCTGCTAAAATGTAAGTCTACAGGGTAGATAATTACTAAAACATCTACATTTTAGCCCAGGGCAAGGAATGTTTATGATTTTCTGTAGTGCTGCTGTCAATCTCTGCCTTCTGCTCTTGCACTTTGGAGCATTCAGAGTATTATCTTCATGGTGTATGTTCTTTACCCTTTATTTGATTGGCCTTTGTCATTATAATGAAGTTTTAATACTAAAATTAAAAGTAATTCAGACAAAATAATTTGATGAATTTCACCTTTCTCTCTTTGAGAGTGATTTATTTCTCAAAGTTATTATTGAGTGATTCAGTAATTCCTTTAGCAAATAATTCTTGGTTTGTCATTTTAATTGTGAATGATGAATTTTACAATCAATTTGTGCTCTAGCTTCTGTGCAGTAACACACATATTTGACTAACTTAAGCAATTCAGTTTGAATTTCCAACTGTGTTTGGTTATAACAGGTGTTAGCAATGTATGCCAGGCAATCAAAATCCAGATACCATGTGACTGATAGTAACTAACCAACCCAGCATGAAGCCAAACTACAAATTTGATAATCAGATGTTAAGTTTAAAATTTACTTTCAGCAAATACTCAAGCAATCAAGTAAAATATATTCCCAGTGAACTCTGAACAATCAAGTGCTTTCATAAAGTGATCATAAAAAGATAGACATAATTTAGAGAACAAATATTCAAGGATAGTTCCTTCAACTATTTTGGGCGCTTGAGTTGCCGACTGCCTTGCCAGTCTAATTATTTTCCCACAGAAATAAGAAATTTGGTGAAGCATTGGGAATTAAGAAGTATCTGAACATCATTAAGTGAACCACTGGTCCTGAGAGGAGTAGAGGGCCATTCATTCTTATGTAAATTTCCAATTTTAACATTTTTTAAACTCTTAAATCATGCAAAGGATGAACAGAAATGACTTATACAGCATCTATATTTAGATCCTTATTTTTTAATGTGATTACATTCAATCAAAGTAATTGAACAGTGGATTTCTGATAGATAATAATATGTAGATATTGTAGGGAATGAATGGCTATTATATTAAATCCTGCTCATAATATCCCTAAAGCAATTTCTCAAGTTTTCAGAAGTACTGGTTTGGTTTTTTTTTCCTGCAGCTTTAATATCCACTTGATTTGTGTGTCAGATACAGAATACTTATTCATATTATACTCAAAAATATTTTAATCTAGCAAGTAGATTAATGCTGCAATACTAATGCAGCATGTCATTGGTTTTACTAGCATTTCATCAGTGATTTATGAGGCAAAAGATCCCTCTTCTCTGAGGGTAACTCAGAGCAAATACCTTAGACGATGAGTGCAAATAAAGGTAGTTTTTGGTGTTTTTATTTCCATGCTATTCTCTGACTTAACAAAACTTTTTCATTATGTACTATTTCATGAAACAGTACTAGTCATAAAAAGAACAATATGAATTTTAAGATCTATTTCTGGACAAAGAAAGTTCCCAGGAAAAAAAATAACCACTATAAGTAATAAAATAAATAAAAAATAAACCAAAACACCCCCACACACTAAAATTTAAAAAAGAATCTGAATTTATCACAAATGTTTAGGAAAGATTTGATTTTCCCAACCACTATACTGCAATTTTTTAAGTGTGTATTTTGTAGCTGGTGAGAGATCTGTACTGTCTTTTACTTGCTTGTTCAGATTTGTTAGCTACTTTGACATCATAGAGCAAAGAGGCTAGAGCCTAGTCTTCATCCAGTAAGTGTGAATAACAAAGTGAATCAATAAAAACACAAATAAGCACCTAATTATCTGTTTTAAATGGTCTGTTTACTGTCTTTGTGAATCAAGGACACATGATATGTCTGTCAATTCAAGGTAGGAATTGTAACAGCCTGTAACAAATCTGTCTGATGTTTCCAGTTATAAGAAACTGCTTTCTACAGCTTTTTTATTTGCAACTATTTCTTCATTATTATACATGTATTTTATCAAAGTATGACCAAAATATTGTCTCTCAGGATGAGCTTGATTATAGGAAAGGGATTTTTCTCTATGTTAAATCCTTACAATCATTTACTAAAATATGCTTGCCATTATACGATGAATGAAGGATTTGAAACTTGACATTCAGGGACTGAATGTAATAGAACCATAGAAATTATAGAAATATCTGGGTTGAAAGGGACCTCTAGAGGTCATTTAGCCCAACCTCCTTGCTGAGAGCAGGGACATCTGTAACTAGAGCCTTGTCAAGCCCCACCTTGAATGTCTCCAGGGATGGGGCCTCAACCACCTCCCTGGGGAGCCTGTGCCACTGATCCACCACCCTCATGGTAAAGAACTTCTTCCTTATTTCTAATCTAAATCCACTCCTCTCTAATTTAAAACCATTGCCCCTTGTCCTTGCACTACAGCCCTTTGGAAACAACCCCTCTCCAGTCTTTTTATAAGCTCCCTCCAGGTACTGGAATGTGCTCTAAGGTCTCCCAGGAGCCTTCTCTTCTCCAGGCTGAACAATCCCAGCTCCCTTGACCTGTCCTCTTAGGAGAGGTGTTCCAGCCCCTGATCATCTTCATGGCCTCCTCTGGCCCTGCTCCATCAGCTCCATGTCTCTCCTGTGCTGAGGGCTCCAGAACTGGATGCAGGGCTCCAGGTGAGGTCTGAGCAGAGCAGAGCAGAGGGGCAGAATCCCCTCTCTCCAGCTGCTGGCCACACTTCTCTTTATGCAGCCCAGGATGTGATTGGCCTTTATATAAGAAAATACTTTTTTTGATGATACATATGCACAATGGAAAGAGGAACATAAAGGAAGATAAATTTAGTCTTCACAGGGCATGTCAAAAAGGAGTCGAGAAGTGATTTCCTAAACTTTCAAAAATTAACAATATTTACAAAAATTTAATATTGGCCTGGATGGTGACTAGATCTTAATGTGTTGCAAAACGTTTGTCTGAAAACAGTAAGGTCATTACAGAAAAATTAGGTGAATCATGTGATTTAGTAGCCACTCAGAGGAGAAAAAGGAGATTTCTACTAGTGATGAAAGATATGCCTCAGGTTTTTTTCCCCCAAATCTTGTGTCAGTAAAAGAAACAGAAAAATTCAATAATGATTAAGAAGATATTTATATTATTGAAAAAATATGATAGTACTTTTAAGAGATATTAAGTGAAATCTGTAAAATAATTAATTACATGCTGAGAGCAAATAGAGTATAATTATAAGCTATTTTTAGGGGATTTAGTAATATGACCAGGTAGCTGGTTTAGAACAGAATAAATACCTTTTCATACAGTACATAATTGAATTGCAGGCTTGGTGGAATTACAGAATGCTCGTCCACTTCAATAATAAAAGGTGTTTGCAGTTGTCTTCACATATATATTACAGGAGTTCTAGCTTTATGATTTTGTAATATAGAAACATCTAGGAAGGGCAGTTTTAAGAAAACCTCCAATATATGAAATAAAAACCAGGACACAATGGTCCAGGAAAAGCAATTATTTTTCCTATGTAGAGAGATATGACATTAATAGTTTAACAATATGGACTATTTAGTTAGTGGTATAAATAAACTGTATTATTCTACTTCCCTTTGTTATGTGGTCCTTTTGTGAGTATTTTTCACTTACCTGAAACAAATTGTAACATCAATGTATTTTCTAACTTTAAATATTGACTGAGCAACAGTATGAATGTTTACACTTTGAACATTTGAGAAGCCTCTCAAAAATGGAATGAACGTTAACATTCTGAAAAAAAAGAAGTTCTTTTGATTATTCCCTTAAGAGTAGTTTATGTAGAATTTTGATCTCATTTATTCAATGATGTGTTTTTCTAGGATAATTATTCCATTTTTAGTTGCTCGGGAAGACATTGCATTTCTGACATGAATCCTAGTCACAGTGAAGCATACATGTATGCACAAATTACAGCTCAGAAGAAATGGAATTAGACCAGCTTTAGAGTAGCTTACTGGACAATAGCAGTAAGTAATCAGTACCAAAGTCTTCTGTTACAATCCATAAACATATCCAGGCATCTCAAATATCTGCGTGCCTATTACGTAATGTTTGGTGCAAACCACAGGGGCACCAGCTGAGAGTAAAGGAGAATCAACTGAGTCACAGACTGCAGTCTTTGACAAGATGGTTCAACTTGTTCCTCAGCCAGCCCAGCTGTGAAATTGATAAAAGGAATTTTGTAAAAACAGACCTGATTGGAAAACACATCTGCCACTGTCTGTCATCTGCCACAAGAAGTATGGACAAATGAATGGCAAAGATGTCAGAGTCATCATACCCTGTCATGCTTTATAACTGAATAACAAAGACTAAATCTGAATAGTTGATTCATCACATACTCCTAGGTAAAAGAGATTAAATATGGGAGATAATACTGAAATGTAATGAGGAAATGTGGTACAGTTTTGGTATTTGCTAACACAGGATGCAGAATAGTTTTGTGTACATCAGCTGGATTTCTGCTGCTCACAACTATACTACTGTGAGGGCTACTGATAATTTTATAGCTGCACACTCCTGAAAGAATAATATTAGTCACATTTTTTTCTAAAATACGTTACATAAAATTTAAAAAAAATTATTCTAAAATCTAAGTTAAAGATGTTTTAACTTTCATATTTTTGTCAATGAGAGAATTGTGCAATGAGAATTTCTTGACAACTGTTAGATTCTAGTAATTTTTTATTTATTATTTGAAGACTCTAAATTCAGATCTCATACCAGAGATTATTAAACTTCTACTCACTGACATAAACATACATGTTTTAATGCTTATTACTATATCTGGCATATGTGTTTGACTAACATGACAATTTAATCTGAAGAAACACTTTTCCAGATGCATTCTAGAATATACAGTAGCCATATAATTTAAATGAGCCATATGATTACACTAAATAGATTCATTATTTATTAAAGCTAGTTAAAAGCAATGTACACATTGATAATAGACATAGACAGTGATAATTATTTTAATTTTCAGTAGTGTTTAGAAGATCTTAATCTATTGAATATACGTTACTTGATGTCCTATTATTGACTAGAGGAATAAAATAACACAGTAGACACTAGTATTGTTTGAATCACACATTGTTGCTCCTGCTTTGTGAGTGGCAGATGAAAGATTTTTTTGTAAATATGACTAGTAAACAATAACTGAATATTATGCTGTAGGTAAGAAATATGTCATTCAATATTATTTAAAATAAGAAACAATATAAATTCCACAAAGTAGCTGAGTAAAGTCTACATCTTTTCTGTAAATTTACAATGATGGCATACAATGTCTCTCCTTGTGCCTCTTGTTCATTCAAGACATCTTTGTTTTTTTCTCCTCAAGAGATTATATTTCCATTCAATATTTTAACGTGTCACTCAAACCCAAAATTTCCCTGTTTTCTTGAAGACATTTCTAAATAACTAATTACAAGCATATTCTTTGTAATAATCTGAACTGTTGATGCTGTAGAAGGAAACTTTTAAAACAGTATTATAAGTAATTTATTTACTACTATCTGCCAATGTCACTATTGCATCATTAAAACTTTTTAGAGGTTCATACAGTCAATATATCTTTTATATTTCAACAGTAAGAAAAGCTGTTACATAATATATACATTGCAATACTATTCAGGCATATCTGAGTTTAGAAATAGTAATTATTAGTCAGCATGGCCAGAATAGTTCAGTGTAGCTTGTAGGGGACTGTATCAAATCACACAGATCTTAAATAAAGAATTAATTTAGAATTAGTTAAGTGGCTTTCTTCAGCTGTGGTGCTAAATAGGTTTTCTAGATTTCTTAGGTGCACTGACACAGACCAAACCTAGTACATCCAGGATGTGATGGTACATTAGGAACAAAAGCCATCAGAGCTTCCTTTTAATCTGTTCTGTAAATTTGAATGTATTGCCATTGATTTCAGCACAGATGTCCACACTGTTCGTCACTGAAATGAAAAAAAATGCAAAACAAATTTTCAGAAAGTAGATACTAGATTTTCCATTTGTGCTTCTCAAAGTACTTGAGTAAAGGGAGGTAGCCTTTAATGCCACTTTGTATCCCAAACAGAAGAAACACTTCCAAAAGCCCAGAAGTTATGTTAACTTATATTCTAAATAATTAGCTTTTTCTCTTTCATATCTTCAGCTATGAAAATATCAGGAAATATCAGGAAAGATATTGGGACAGTTCAGTTTATCAGCTGATAAAACATTGTAGAAAAGGAGCACTTTTTTCTCCATATCCTATACATGTTATTTTAGATTTCTCTTAATGTACAGAAAAATGTTATACTACAGTTTCTTGAAAAGCTTTTTCTAATGCCAGAGGAATTACCTTTAAATGTCTTCTTTTTGATGGGTAATGCTTAATGATATTTTTAAACACAACCTTTCAATATCTAAGCTAGCAGAGTTGCCAAATACCCTTCCTCACAAACTCATGTTTGTTTATTGTCAGTATATCAGTAAACAGAGGTTTCTGTTCCTTTTAAACATCCTGTGCATAGCTTACTGTTGTAAGGTTGCTGTATAAGAGAGAGGAAAAAATATGACAATAACACATTCCAATCTAAAGAGTAATGTTGTTTGTTTGTTTGTTTTTGTTTCTTGGTTTGGTTTTTTGTTTGTTTGATTGGTTTTGATTTGTTTTGTTTGTTTTTTGTTGTTGGTTTTTTTTTTTATAAAGATGGCTGAAATCCAAAATATTTGGCTCAGCTGTTACAGTCACTTGAAAAAATTCTGGTACATATCTTAATTTGAGCCTGAAGATTTAGCTTGAACTGGCCTCTCCTACTATGCGTACCTAAATAGGAATAAGAACAGGTAATTTAGTGTTCAAATAACAGTCATTGTCCTGTCTTCACTTATTTAGTATATAAAAATAACTTCTGTTGTTATGCCCTGATCCACGTTAGTCCAGGTATTCACTAAATACGTAATGTATTGTTCTGGAAGGAACTGAAAGGCTGGGCAGAGCTTCTGTGTAGTGTGAGACCTGGGCAGGCAAACTCTCAGATGAAATGCTTACTAAAACAGCAACAAATTGGTCATTACTGACAGAAGATAGTGTTCAATTCATACGGTTGTGTGAAGGGTCAGTATGAGTTTAGATGGTACAAGTCTTGTACTGCTTTTGCACTGTATTATTTTCACACAGAAGCTCTCATAACTGAAATAAATGTCTTGATAATTTTTCAGGCTTTTCTATTTGTAAAATCCAGTACAGATTAAACATATGGTTTCATGAGAGGCACTGCAAAAATCCATGTTCATTTCAATTTGTTAAGAAACTAACTTTGCACCCTGTTTTGAGGGAGTGTGTTGTTTGTTTGGCTTTGGCAGCTTTGATTGTTACAGTTATTTTTTTTTTTGGTTGGTTGGTTTGTTTGGTTTATTTGTGGGTTTGTTGTTTTGTTTATGGTTTTGTTTGGTTTTTTTTTTTTCGATTATTTAACCACATAATATTCTAATACACCTGCATAATTTAACAACTTTCTGTACATTTATGAAATAAAACCTTCCCTGGGATTTATCAGGAAAGCTAGCAAGGTTGACATGGCAGAAAGGATTGTTCTTAAGTGTCTGAATAGCACTTACAGAGGTAGGTACACTCTTTGTGTACTTACCTGTGAACTCAGTGTGTGCCTGTGAACTCAAGGTGCGTTTATCACCTTGAATGCTTCTGCTTTTAAGCGTCATTTACATCTGATTTGCAGCTCATATAATCCACATGCTGACACTTTGAAGCTTGACTTAAATGCTTGCATTTTACGGAGAAAACCTCAAGTTTCTTATAATTTTATTTTCCTGAGGTTTTCCTTGAAGGAATTGATTACATAAAACTAAATCAAACCTATGAGACCCCACCTCGAGTACTGGTGTCCAGTTTTGGACACCCCAATTTGGAAAAGACAGAGATTTACTGGAGAGAGCCCAGCACAGGGCATCAGGATGCTGAAGGGAGTGGAGCATCTCCCTGCTGAGGAGAGGCTGAGAGAGCTGGGGCTCTTTAGCCTGGAGAAGAG
>JAOEGS010015294.1:0-23657 GCA_025447755.1 Corythornis vintsioides
CCCCCCCTTCCTAGAGTGGTTATGGATATGGATTAGGCTAGAGGGATAAGAGGAGAGCCCATTGAGGGATCTGCGGGGTGTGTTGGTGGAGTGCAAGCTCCCCACACATCCAGCACAGTTTACTTGCCTTATATTGAATAAACCTTAAAACTCTCTGTTCATAACAGGAATATATTATTATTATTAATAAGCTAGTATTGGTTTTGCGAACTACAAAGAATACAATTCCATGCTTTATAAAATATCACCATAAAAAGATGGTTTGTGTTTTCTAAAATATTGCTTTTTTTCTGAATTGTGCCTAAGACATTGCAAACTCAATTTATCTTACATCCTTCAGGCTGAGCTCCTACAATGAAACATAACTGATCAAATTATCAGAAAACATGGGAATTTTTCCTTATAGAAATTGATTCACTTTTGTTTTGATTTTCTTGGTTACTTTAACGGAAGAAAATATGAATATTTGTTTAAGGTACTCAGAATTTTACCAAATATGCAGTAATAAAATTGACTTTAACAAAATAAGTCCCTAATATAAAAATGGATTACCAACAGAAATTATTTAACTAAGACTGAAAAATGACTTAAAATATTGAATATGAACCCTGATACTGACACCAAGTCAATAACCTCTTTCCGTTTGAAAATTCACAATTTGTGATGAAATGGATGACTGTAAAGTCACAATAAATGTAATTTTTCCAGAAATTAAAGAAGTTGTGATTAGGACATGGAAATCACCTACAAAACATAAGTCTTTATTTGTGCTGCTCCTTGATTGCTTCATTAGGTAGAAGTAATTGGTTTGTTACTGTTCTCAGCCTTTGTCGTGACTCTGCTGTCCCGGTGGCCCTGCTGTGCAGGGACAGCCACTTTCAGGGGATCTCAGAAGATTCAGCTCTCTCCCTGTCCACTGAGTGGGACGAGATATCCTGAACCTGAGAAGGAATAACCCCATGCATCAGTACAGGTTAGGTACACAGACCACCTGCAAGCCTTGCTGTGTGACCTGCCCTAGGTGATTCTGTTTTGGCAAGAGAGTTAGATTAGAAGATCTCCATAAATCACTTCTAATCCCTACAATTCAGTGATTCTGTGAACGCATTTCCCTGAACTTTAATGAAATATCTGAGTTACATATGCAAAACCCCCTAATTCTGAACAGCAGCTGAGCAAATAATTTTAAATAAATGACTCAATTATTTTTTTCCTTCATAAAATATCTATAGGCAAATCATTATTTACTCCCATTAACTCAGCATTCAGATTTGCTCAACAGTTTTTCACTTGATTGATTGAATGAGTAACTGGGAACAGCTCAAAGTACCTGTTAATTGTTCAGTATTCATCTTGCCTTTCAATTAAAACTCTGCTTTTGATGTCTTAAGTCTTCTATAGTTACACCTTGTCAAACATTTCTTTGTGGCCTGTATGCCACAACATCTGAGGACCTTGCAATCTTATATGTACTTATAGCTTATGACATTAGAAAGTCTTCCTTTTTTTTTCTCGATTTTATGGATGAGGAGCAGCATCTAGAAAACTAGCTTTATTAAAAAGTGCTCAGACATAATTTGACTAAAAGAGATATGTTGCCAGCTTATTTCCTGGAAAGTTCATCAGCCAGTATATACTTCCAGTATGATATAAAGAAGAATCAAGTGCTTAAGGAATGGATTTTCAGAAACCTGCAAGCTACTAAGAGTCTACTTCAGTTAGACATGAGACAAATCCATACAGAGGCCATAATTAAAGGCTGTGGCTTACAATCCTTCCATTTCAGTCATCCAGTAAACAATTGATCCAACAAGCTTACATCTAAGGAACTAATGCTGTTGAAAAAATGAGGGCACATCAATCTCTACTAAGTACTACAGAAGCATAAAACACTCACCTTACCCTTGGGGATCAGTGGCAAGTTACTTGTTGTTTCCAGATAGAAAATATCTTGTTTTTATAAGGACATCAGAGCCCTGAAAACACCAGTAGGCCTTAACATCCCTGACAAGCATCACCTAGGGCATCCTTCCCCATGTATTTATTCAGAGTTTCATAACAGCCCTGGGTCAGGCACCAGGTCCCTGCTCAAGCTATGTGGTAGGCATGATTTCAACCTTGCCTTTGCCTTCTGAAAATTACTTTTTTTTTTAATTCCAGAAAATGGAGATTGGAATTCTGAAAATATTCAGGAATTCATGTGGGACTGTGTGTGTAATTTGTACAAGAAAAGTCTGGAGATATGGAACAACAGGAGAGTTTGTTCATAGATGGGACTCCTCTTGTTCAATCTTCAGTATAGGTTTCAAATCCAGTTTAGAAACTACAATGTAAATATTGCCATTTAGATGTGTCCTAGTAATTTTATGACTTTTTATTTAATTAAACCTAAATGTGGAAAACTTATTCAAACTCATGAATGCGTATGAAAGAAAAGAAGAAAACTAAATAAGTCATGATGTTTTGGATAACTGTTGTAAAAATATTACTGTTCTAGCACTTTATGTCACTGTTGTGATTTTGTCCTGTGATTCTGACAATGTTTCAATGTTTGTTCTGATTTAGCTAACCTGGTTACTGGAAAACACATTATTCCCAGCACCTTGGGTTTTTTTTAAATCCAGTTACTAGCTGTAAACTAGGCTGGATTGGTTTTCCTGGGTACCATAATACAGAAGGGCATACTCAAAGAGTGCAGGATGCCACAGCACAGGGAGAAGTTATCGCCTCCTTCCAGGTTACGTTAATTTAATCTGCTCATTCTTCACAGTGCATTGACCTGATTTTTCTTTAAACAAGTTTTATCAGGCTCTGCTCCATAGGTGTCTGTATTCTCTTTTGATTTACTGCAATGTCGATGAAAGAAGGATAAGGTTACATAGCTCTCATGAGACACCTAGTCCAATAAATTAATATGAATAAAGACAAATTGTTGCATTGTTTTATGGCTGTTACTATGTCACCACACAAGGGCTTTGAGTCAACTCAGCTAGCACTACTGTGAGAGGAAGAAAAATCTCTATATCTTGATCCAGCCTCACTTGAAAAGGAAATAAAATTGCTGCATAAATCTCCCATTGCCAAAACCAGAATTGCAGAAATGGGATCTGCAAAAGTTTGCCACACTTCACTAGCAGATTACTGTGAGTGACCATGTTTACTTTCTCCAGGAGATGTCACTCGAGACACTGGCAAATGTACATTTCATAAGTCTGCAGTGTGAACACAGTCAGAATGAACAGTGGCATTTCCCTCCAAAAATAATTTGGCCTATTTAAATACCATTATGGCTATATCTATGCCAATAGTGGGGACCAGAGTTTTAATCTCTGTTGCTTTGAAACTGGAAGGAAAAATCCAGTGGAGATTTTGCCTGGCCACGAATATGGATACAGAAGAAGACTGGAGTTGTAATGAGGCCAATAAATGAAGATCAGCTGGGAGCCAATAAAGGACCAGAAATGAACAGTCACGGGATGGGTAAGAACACATGAAGACTCCCCTACTGACTTCAGCCTCCCTGCTAGCTCAAGTGAACAGTCTGTTGAACAGACTAGGTATGTGGTTAATGGCTTAGTGTAAATTAAATATTAAACTCTCTGTAGTGTATAACTTTACAAAGATATTGCTGGATATCTTAAAGCATGCTACATGGAATGATCATGTACATTGCAGCTTTACTGGGTTATTTTCTGTGAGACATGGTTATAATAAGAAACAACCAGGCATTCTACAGAAACAAAACATAGCAAAGCTGAAGTAGTCAGTCTCTAGAGAAGTCATTATCAAGGATTATAGACCAGTCTGGTAAGTTGTGGGTAGAAAGTGAAATTTAAACTTCAGGAAACTTCATGGTGAGAATGGAGTGGCTCCTGGATGCCTGTTAATTAATCTGGTTTATAAAAATCTAGCATATATTAAATATGTACAGGTCAAATATATTGTTAAATAGAAAAAATAATTAATAGTGGTCAACTTAGAAAAAAATAAACAAAACACCCTTTTTATTCTTACACATAAGGACTGTGTGCCCCATATTGAGGCCATCATTCCTTGGTTTTAGAAAAATAAATCACTTGTTTGATTTTATTGTCTGTGTATTCCACGGTTCTATGAGATGTTTCCCATTCTTTGTTTAGCCTAAAGAAAATAAAAATCAGTGCTGGATCCAGATAATTTTTGCCTATATTTGAGAATAGCTAATATCAGATTAATTGCGTGCTAGAGGTTACAGCTTGTACTGTATTCTAATCTAAATCCTTTATTTGAGTGTAAGGAAAATGAGAGCCATCAAGAGAACCAGTGTTATATATAGTGCTAATTGCTCATAAAATTACACAAACATCATGAGCAATACAAATGGCTTTTAAGTGCCATAGGCTATCTCCATTAGATTAATGAGCCAACAGCTCCAACTTTGATGCTTCTTCTAATTATGCATGATTCGCCATTTCTTTCAAAAGAAAGACATCTAATTAATTAGTTACAAAATGTCATCTATAGGTCATTGACAGCAAGGAAGATCACCACTCACTTGGTTTAGTCTTCAGGCAAAATTATTACTCTTCTGGGATTTCCACCAAATGTCATTATTGAATCAAAAAGAGCTCTGGCAGTAGGAAGATTATAGAAAAGAAAGGAAAATACCCTACAAATCCTTTCCTTTCCACCCTGACTTATACACAGAATTATCTGTCTGACCTTAAGAAGGTAAATGCAACACTCCTGAGATGCCACAAATTAAACACTCCCCTTTTAATCACGTAAAACAAAAGGATGTTACAAAGTCCACAGTGATCCATAAAGCTCTTAAACAGTGATACTAACTCCTGAAACAGCCAGGTAAAAAAAAAAAATTAGTTGAAAGTTCCCCCATTACAATCTGATGAACTCCCACTTTCAACTCCCAGCTTGAAGTTACATTCTCCACTTCTACAAAATGTGAGACTGCAACATCCTCCAAAACATATGTAAACTTTATGTTTGATTTAGGGCCTGATATGACTGCCACTGATTTCAAGGCCTTCATTTGGAAAAATTAAGGACTGTTTAGTGAATCCATCATTATACAGCTGCTAGTCTGTCAGAGTACCTTTATCTTGTAGAAAAATCACTGAGAGTTATTTAAAATGTATAAATCATGATATCAAAATCTGCAGCTAGTTTATTCCAACTGCTCTGTCTATAAATGAGAAGAAATGCTATCTCTTGTAACTTGCAAGGAGATAAAAAACACTGTCATGTTCTATCTCAGTTTGATTTATTCTCCTTTTTCCAAACATAAAAGCTTAGATTCTTGATAGAACAGTGCTGGTTAGACCATCTATAGGCCTTTAAAAGCAGTGTAGCAGGTGAGCTGACTGGAATACAAAATTTACATTTAGCACCATGGTGTGAGATATTAAGATAGACTTCCATTTTTAAATGTAATGAAAGGGTTGCTTTTGTTTTGTTTTTGTTTTGTTTTGTTTTTTGTTTGTTTGGTTGGTTGGTTTTTTTAAGCAAATACTTGGTTTATCTTACTAAAGGATTTTGTCTGGATTAAATCCTAAACTGACTCGATGATCTTAAAGGTCTCTTCCAACCAGACGAGGTCTATGATTCTATTATTCTATGACAGGAGATTTCATGCCTCACATAGGTGTTACCCTATGCAAAGATTTCCCTATGTTGGTCACAAACACTTTGTTAGCATCTCTAAAAAAATCACCCTTTCATCCTGTTCTCTTTTTTTACCATAATCCTCTTTTCCTTGTTTCCTATCACAAGAATTTTCTGTATGTGGGCCAGAGATTCAAACTGAGATAGTTTGGAGTAGTAGGGAATATCATAGCACCCACTCCATATATCTATCTGCATGCCATGGAGTCACTTTCTAGTATGGACACAGCCCAGATAAACAAACAAACAAACAAATAAATAAAGTATATATGTAAATGTAAACAGCTCTCTACTTTACAAACTAAAATGGGTTTATGAGCATAAAAGCTTTGTTAATTTGAATCAAAGAATTGCTCCTCACTTAGTAAAAGAAAAATCATTCCTGACGTTGATGTCTCAAGTCTCTTAAACATTTGCAGTGGGGTCTTGCAAATTTGTACCTAATTGTTTTGTATGTCAAAGCAGATAAGTAAGCTGTTACAAGCAGGCAGCAGTGCCATTATTATTCTGAATCTATTATTAATGTGCATAGATGTAAATAATTTGTCTGGTTTCTCATATTGCACAGCACCAACTTTTATTGCAGGTAAGCAGGAAGTTCAGAGATTTCAGTTTGTCTTTAATGTCTGTTTCATGGAGTTAATTTCTTTCTTCATTCCTTTGTGGTGATTCAGCTGTTTTACATATAGGAATATGTATCTGAAGTGTTGTTCTTTAACTAGAACTTTATGATATTCAGAGATTACTTTTATTTGAAAGGAAAAAAGATGAAAGTGGGAGGAAAACACACTATATGACAAGCTTGGAATCAGACTAGATTCTCTACTGCATGACAAGGCAAAGACTGATCAGATCAGTTAGAGAATTTTCATGATCATAATGAAGAGCCAAAGAAACAGTTTGCCAACATGTACACTGACTTCAGCAGGGTATCAAAGGCTTGCAAATCAGTTTAGCATCTGGCCTTTGAAAATTTAATCAGGGAATTACAAGTGTTGGTAAATTTGGATCTGTTCTAGCTGACCTATAAGTCAATGACAGATTTGCTATTGAATTAATTGGGAGAAGAATAGACCTTTGTATTTCATGGTCACATATATAACCACATGTTGCAAACCAAACCCAAACTATAATCTATTTACTTTAAAATTGACTATTATCTTGATAAGTCACCAAAAAATAGCTCATTTTAGATTGGCAACCTCGTTTACACTTCACAAAGAGTCCAGAAAGAGTAAGATAGTCAACATCTTCAGTCTCCATTTGTCTTCATAAAAGAGTTTAGAAATTAATTAAAATATATCTAAAAGAGGTTTAGGATATATCACAGTTAGAGACCACAGAAAGAAAGAGTAAAGAAAAAGAAAAAGCACATACATTGTACACCTTTTTCTATAAACTTGATTTCCACATGGTCACATAAGTTCCAACTTGACAAAAATTATTTTCTCTGGTGGAGTACATATTATAGTAGATTCCAGAAGCTCCCTTAGCTGTGGCTCCTACTGAAACCTCAATTCTGGTGCTATCTTTACGTAGACAGGATTGCAGGTGGCAAATAATGCAATCTTTGCCACTCTTTGCAGTCTTAGATGTCAATGCTGAAAGGTTATCTGTGTTTTTTGATCTTCAAGAGACTGCCCATCAGTTAAGAAAGTAGGTGGAGTAGGGGTTTCAGGGGACTTGTTTGCCATGGTGTACAGTTATGAAACACTATTAAATTTGTGTCTTTCTAAAAGGAAAAAAAAGGTGGAGTTTTGCCTATAAGGACCATTCTCTTTTGAGGTGCTCTCTCTATGTGCCATGTGTCACTGAGGCAATTGCTGGAACAGTCTTCTTCAGTTAGTTTGAACTCGTGTTGGAGAATATTGGGCTTTCCCATCTCAGGAGTCAGGTATATTATATGAGACATGGGTCAGCTCAGAAGGTGTAGAATATAACATTTTCACAGTAAAGGGAGAAGCTGTGCTCATAGATGTAATTTATAAGGCAGTTTGTGTGTTCAGAGCACACAGTAGGTGTTAACATTGCAATATTGCACCCTTTGACTATCTCCATTAACTACAAACTTGTATTGTCTACAAAGAAAGGAGGGACACAGTGATGAAGGTTGATTAGATCTACACGTCCCGAGAAGCCAAAGTTAGGAATAAACACTCGTGGCTCTCCAAGTTTTGTTGCAGCTCTAAGAAAGGACAGTTTCCCTCCTCTTTTGCAAGCCAGTTGTTGTTCTTCTGTAATCTAAAGTAACAGTCCTGGTGGTGGATGGGAGCTGAGATACTGCTGAATCTTTTGACATTCCCTTCAGAGCATTTTTATGGGAGCTCCATCAATTGAAGCCTGGGTGAATCAGCTGTAAAAACTGCTTCATATTTAGTAATCTTTCAAATGAATGCACTGACAAATATCTGGGTTTAAAATAAAGTAGTCAGAAATGCTCTTGCATTTGGTTAGAATTGTACACAATGTATTAGCAAAAGCAATCAATATCTAATTACTAGTCTATCTCTGAGACCACAGTCCTCTCTATTCTGATGTTCTCCACAGAGATAAATGATTCACTGCGTGACCTGAAACATTTGTTTTGACAGCTCTGCTTCAAACTTGACAGTAAACATCATGCTCCAAGAATAGACTCCATCCTCCAAAAAAAAACAAGCTACAGAAAAAGTAAAGTTATACAGTTGTGGTTGAATACTAAGTATGAATTCAGAAAAAAAGCCATTACTCTGTGGTAATAATGTTAGTTGAAAACTCCTGGGCTATTCAGAGCCCACATTTGCTTTTTATTCTCTTCAAAGCAGTGCTGTGCTTTTACATCTCACATGCTGAGCACCATGTGCCCTTCTCTGGGTGCCTGCTCTACTTTGTTGAAAAGGGAAGGAGAGTATTTGTTTGTGCTTATGCATGCATCTTGAAAGAACTTAAGTAAGATGATTGGTCAGAAACATTGATTTCTGACAGATGCAATGGTCAGATTCTGTTTTCAGGAAATAAAACATCTGAGATGTAGGCCCAGGTGAACCTCATGAGGTTCAACAAGACTTAAGTGCAGGGTCCTGCACCTGGCTCAGAACAACTCTCACTATAAATACAGGCTGGGGGATGAGGGGCTGGAAAGCAGCTCTGCAGAAAAGGATTTGGGGGTGCTGGTGGATGAGAAGCTGGACATGAGCCAGCAGTGGGCACTGGCAGCCAAGAAGGCCAAACCATCCTGGGCTGCATCGAGAGACATGTGGCCAGCAGCTGGAGAGAGGTGATTCTCCCCCTCTACTTTGCTCTGGTCAGACCTCACCTGGAGTATTGCATCCAGTTCTGGAGCCCTCAGCACATGTAAGACATGGAGCTGATGGATTCTATGGTAATAGTGATAAATTATAAGTTGTCTTGGATAATGGCAGTGTTTAGCACCTTGCACAGAAGGCTCTGAGATTTCTTAGCACCTTGGCAATAAATGACTTAATAAATAGCTGAACTTCAGCTTCATGTATAGACACCATTTTAAGCAAGGAGTGCATTATTAAATACATAGATTTCTTGATCTTTTTGATATTGTCTTGAATGCACCCTTCTGCACCTTTTCTTCTGATACTTTGCTAGAAGCTGTTTTAAGAAGGTCAACAAACAGTTGTGTTTGGAGCTGTGAGTGGAGTGCAGATCTAGACATGAGTTGAGGGGGGCATTTCAGGAGCAGCAGCCCCTCTGCCCAGACAGAGCCTGCTGTTGCGTACCTTTGTGCTAGCTGATTCATGGAACAGCGTTAAAGGTTATGGCAGTCAGTAAATAACCTGTCAAACTCCTGCTGCTTCCCGTACCACATTCAAAGGATTCATCAATCTCTGTATTCACTTGTGCTGCACCTCTGGATTACTTATTGATGATCTGGATCATGTTCATCAGTTTTTTGCTCATTCAATGCCTCTATAATCACTTCAAGCCTGTGTAAACCTTTTCAGAACCACTGAGGTGTAAAATATCTTCCCATTGTGTTCAAGGTGCCACTCTGTGGGTTCTGACTATGCATTGAACAGTACTACTTTCTATTGGAAGCTCACCTTCCTTCCCCTTCTACAAGTACATTTATTACAGAACAGTAAATATTCCTACTTGCAAAGACCCATAAACACACACCCATACACAGGTGCATTCACACTTGCTCAGGTATAAAGTAAAAGAGAACACACCACCATGCACACACTTCTTAATTACACTTTTAAAATATTTTTTTTCTTATGGAAAATAGAAAATGTTTTAAACACTAGGTTTAGGAGCAGACATAATATGATTATTCTTTGCTTGTTCAATTTTTCTATGAACTACTAACTAACAAAGAGGCAGCAGCAGTGCTGATAGATTATTTTTTTTAGTCCTGCTTGCCGTAATATTTCCTTCAAAAGCACAACATCCTGGAGAATTTAAACAATTTTTCTGTGTCAACTTAATGTAATGCCATATGGGTTATAAAAACAAGACTACACTATCTTTTTTTTTTTGTTGTTGCAAAAGGAGAAGACACACACACTGAGAGATGCCATAAACAGATGAAAGAAAAATGTGTGGTTTTCCTGGAGAGCACTCTCACAAGAACAGCATTCATGCCATCAGCTGTTCTTCTCCCCAGGATACAGCCAGCCTCCAGCAGAGGCTCCTATACATCTGGAGAGGCAAGAGCCAGGCATTGCATGAAGTCCATCAAGAACTTCACTGTGATCAATCTGTTTTGTGTGCAGTGTGGCTGGATGCTTGCTGATACAAAACCCCAAGATCCAGAACTAAGCACACTGGTAGCTCTTATTTAATATGTTTCTCTCCTCTGCACTCCCTGTATGAGATTTTTCTTCCTGTATAGAAAGAAATGTTACTGAAAGTTAAGGCTTGATATTCTTCCTTTGTGTGCTGCTACCTTATTAGCACAAAAAAAAAGTAACTGCAACCACATTGGATAATTTTTTCTTTCACTGCTTTTGAAGGAAATCTCCAGAGCTTTGTGTTCTAGATATAGATATTCATTATAAATTAATTTAAAAAATAAGGATATGTCTGTTCAATAACCTACTAAAGCTCAGCCATATACTGAATGCAGCATCTATGTCTTTATTATTAAATCTTAACTCAGGCTAAAACTCTATATAAATGCAGCCTTCTGTTTTTGTAGATATTTTTGTGGATTTTTGAATTTTTAATTCAAAATCTTACTGAAATATGAAGACTCTTCATGCAACTGTGAATGATACATATTTATCTATGGGAATTACATCAGAACTACATTTTTGGCTTGTGTTTAATTTGAAGAATACATTTGCAGAACTGAGTCTTCATATTAGCATACAGATGGAATTTAACAGTATATCAATACTGACTAACAAAGGAGATAAATTGCTCGTTGCTTTATTTTAGATTAGTTCTAAATTTTCTCCTGGAGAATATAAAAATGTAAAAGAGTATTTCAATTTGGCATTTCATTTAAGTAGAGAAAAAAGTAATAGTTTGAGGAAAACTAAGAAAAGACTGATGTTAAAATAGGATTGACATGTGCCTAAAATGAGTTTCAGTTGTCCAGCAACTGAAGACAGTCCAGCACTAAAAAAACAACATGACTCAATTTCTACCTTCAGGCCTCCTTTGCTCATATATAATTGCATTTTAAAAAGTGTCCAGAAAGAGAAAAGAATGCAGAGTTATGTCTGTATGGAATTTTCTTTGTTCTACTGTCTTTATTAGGAAGCATTTGAAATTAAAAGAAAAATGTATCATAGGGCAAATATAACTAATATTTTATTTATTTGCAATTTTATTTTTTAAAAAAGAGAAAACTTCAGAACTCCGCTGCGAAGATAAAATGCTTTGATTGCATATACTTCTTAATAGGTAAAAATGTGAGAGATGAAGCGAAATAATGTGATCTGGGTGAATCAGGACTATCACAATTTTGCCCTTTTATAAACAATGCATCAGGATTCCAGTAGCACATATTCCCTTTCCCTGACTTATGAACAGGCTAGGATAGTATCTCAACTTTTCATAATCATGCATACACTGTAGTGCTCTTTTATCATTAGAATTATGCTGGATCTAACCCCTGTGTAGATGCAAGTACACAGAGCCAGGCTGGCTCATTGCACCCAGTCTTGCCTTGTGGGTGTAGATAAAATGGTGTGTCATAGCATGAGTATATTTTATTGGTCCTTTGGGTTTTTTTTTTAATTATTTTTTTCTCCTGCAAGTGTTGCTGCCTCATCATTTAGGGGCACAGGAGCCTCTTGCTCCCTTCCCACCTCCTACCACCAGAGGGGCTGCTTGATAAGTCACAGCAATCCCCAACACTTCAGAGACATGATTAGTTGCAGGAGTTACTTTGGTTGATGGATTTGGATCCCCCAGCAGAAATCTGGCATCAGTCATATACCTGAATTTCTCTCTGCTTCTAGATGATTTAGTATCCCATGTCCTATGCTCTACAACTTCCATTTGGAGCTGAACAATTTCACTGTCATCTTAGAAGTGTAGCAATAATTTCCACCCTGTTTTAGATTCCAAGGTGCTGGCAAGTCACCACTTTTAAGACATGCTAGCAAGGGGTTCGTTACAACTATTAGAACAAGGAAAAAGCTCCATAAATTATCCTTTGGCCAGCCATGTATACTTTTCTCCCCCTCCCCACTTAAAAACAAAGAAGTAATTCTGTATAATTTCAGAGTTCTATGGATTCTGTCAATTATTAACTTGTAATTTGTGAATTAAAACTTGTGAAATGGTGTAGAACTTTTGGACTTCAGAATTATTGCTGATCTTTTACAGAAAATTATCCACATTAAAATTAAGATGTAAAAGCTGCAAAAGATTTACTAAATCACTTAAGTGAATTCTGCAGTACATGATCAATGCTAGATAGGTCCAAACATTTAACAAATATATTGATATGAAATCTGAAAGTGCTGAGTATATTTCCAACTGATATTAATATTATACTAGTAAAGTTAATTAACCAGTTAATTAAGCATTGTAATAATCTGTCAGTAAGTTAATATAAAATACTAAATCCAAGTAAAAGGGATGTAAAATAAAATAAAAGTTGAGAAAAAATCATAGCTTGAAGGATGTATAAATATGTTGATAGAATATTTTTATTAATAGGAAATAATCATTGAGACATTGGATGACTGGGGTATCCACTAATACTCCTTTACTGATGGATCAGGTAATGCAGTCATGAAATCTAGATGATCAGTTGGTATTATGATTTATCATTACAATACTGTGCTCTTCAATGTTACAGTTTTAATTTTCTGCAGTGACCATTCACTATTTATGACATTTTTAATAGTTTTGTCTAAGTTTAAATCAGTGTAAAATGTTAATCAGATCTATAAGTATTTTGTGAAATTAATCACTGTTTGTGTTTATTTCACGCAATGCTGTTAAACGTAATCATTCAGAAAAATCATTCAGTTGTCAGTTGTGTAGTAACTGACAACTGAAAAAAACTACTATATAATTTGAAGAATTTTTCAGAATATATTTCTATGCTGACCGGTAACTATTATGATTAAGAAAATGATACATTACGTTTTCTTGAAAGTCTTTATATATATTTTTTCTTACCAGGGACATTTGTAATTTAATAGTGCATTAAAAACCCATGTGGTATGCCATTTGTCATGAAGTATTTTTATATAATCTAAGATACAAGTTCTTGCCTGAGTCCCAATTAATCTAACAATGACCTCATTAACTTATAGGAAAGACTCACTCTAAGTTAAGGTTAATTATTTAGCACTGTTGGCATCATATGTACACAACATACATATGTGCTTATTTTTCCTCCATATTTTAAAAGTAAAAACTAATTAATGAGGAAAGTTTTTCAGAACAGAAGGTGATATTATTTAATTTTTCTTTCTCATTTTATTAGAAAAAGAGAGACAGAACTATGTCAAAGAGGATTTATTTATCCCTATATAAACATCTCAGCATAACTTCCTAGTCTGCCCAGTATCCTTTCTCAGGCACAGGACAGAACAGTCACTATTAAGGAGCAGTCACCTGCTCATGCTCTCATCTGACAGATCAGATGAATTATGCTTTCTCTGTGGCTTGGAAATAGATAATTTGTAAAATCAGATATAAATACCTAACATATAGTGTCTAAAGTTAGGTAAGATTAATACAATCTAAATTCTGTTTGTCCTTATCACATAACTGATATGTATTATCATACATACAACTGTATTATTAAGTTTAATGTAATTAATTATATCTGGAGCTGGTAATGTAGGAAATAGTATTTTTTATCAGCTGTTACCACTTTAAAGCAGACACTTTCTGCATGATTAATTATGCTGATAAATTTAGAATCTCCCTCCCTCCCTTCCTTCCTCCAACTTGCTCAGTTATAAAAATGTTTGTGTTTTGACATTTTGTTTTCATAGATATATACATTTTATATAATGCAGAAATCCTTTTCAAGGAATAAGAAGCATTTTAAAAGTAAATATAAATGAAACATTAACAATAAATTATCTTTGTATATATATTACAGATTTTAGTTCGTATTGCTCTGAGTTGTAAAAAGAAGATGCCTAAATTTTAGCTCATAAAGTGATCAGGGAAATAATACTTGCTTCTATTTTTTTTTCCTTGTTATGTGATCTGTTTTATGTCATGCATTTGCTTCATCTCAAACTTAAACTAAATCTGACTGGATACTGTGCTCATTTGTATGTGAAATGCATTTCCAGTTTTAAAGCCTGGGTCTCTGAGTCATAATGATTCCTGTGCCCTCACAGTCTGATGGAATTTACAAAGAATTGTTTTACGGCTGTTTAAACAATCCTGTCTGGCTCTTAAAAATTAATAAAATAATGTAGATAATAGTATATATATTGCAACTAAGTCAGCAAAAGTGGGACTGGTTGTGTAGCTCTGTCTTTCTATCAGATCAGAGCCATCTATCAAGTGGGCTTAGGATTGATTTTCTCTAAAACATTCTGCATTGCAGTGCTGTGGCAGCACTCTGTTTTTACAGTGTCTTTTTTTTTTTTTTTCCAGTGCCCCAGCTGGACTCACAGGGCAATTTAGCAGCTGGTGCAAATTGTCATTCCTCCCCATGATGGACAGGATGGTGAGTAAAGACATTGAGGATTTGTCCTTCAACCTTAGTATCTGAGACTTAAATTGGCCATTCTATAATTCTAAATCCTGATAATCCTTGTTCTCCCATTTCTCCACTCATTTATTGAAAACTAATTGAGTACATAGGCACATAGTACTTCTAACTGCTACTTTCTCTAAGTGTTAAGTTCCTATTAAAAAAAGTATATCAAGTCTGCATGAAGATCACTAATGTTTTCTAATTGATTTGAGACTGTCATGGAAGAATATTTTGTTTCATACTGGATGAAACTGCTTTCATGTTAATTAAGCAAAAGAATTCTTGTTTCGTGGTTCGTTCTTTTCTCTATTAACACACAAATTCTGTCAATACTGATACAAGATACACAGTATGGTGGTATTGTTATCACAAAGAAATATAAGTATATATTAAAAATTGGAGTACACCAAAGGCAAATTATATTTATGATGGGTTTTGATATAAATTGCAATATAATCTGCCTAATTTGCATTTGTAGTATTCCAATCTCTTATTTCTTTTGTGTTTACAAGTAAGTGAAAAAACTTTTCTGGGGAAGCAACCATTGTACATAACCTATCTGAGGCCCAAATCATCATTTCAGGTGTTATTTCAAAAAGCTTTGTATAAATACTGGGTTTTGGAGGAAAAAACCCCAAAACTTTAATGAGGCACATTTTCTAAAATCCTTAGGTAGTCAATGGAGATGAGTACAACAAAATAAATGGAGCAGCTGAAATAACCTAGTGCTAACAGTTCTGTTCTGCAGCATACCTGGCACATCTGCGTGGGACTGGTAGACGTGACCTCTGAAACACCAAGTCAGAAAGTTCTGGAAGAAAATCTGAACAACAAAGAGTCATCTCTGTGAGGTATGTGCACTCGTCTGTAAGACTTCTGAACAAAGTATTTTCAGTCTACAGGGAGGTAAATAAGTTTAGAACTGCTACTAGGAGAGGCAGTCTTGTAATATTATGTGGATTTTAGGTACCTAAAACCCAGTATAGATTATTTATGTGGATTGAATCTTGTCTGCAGTTACTTGATGTGATTTGGCTATTTACAAAATCACAATGCAGTTTGGTTGAGTGATATTTACAGTGTTCATCTTTATCATCTAACACATACAGATCTATAAAAACAGAGTGTTTTTTCATTAAATAATTTGGTCAGTACACACTGTCTTACCTTGACTCAAACAATGTTTTCTGTACTGGGAGTGTTTGTAAGGAAAAATCCTACCTCTGATGAATTCAATGGGATCTTGTTATTGGCTTCAAGGGAGGTTGAGGAAAATTACTTCACCTATACACTCTTTCTTTCTTTCATACAAGGATACATTCCACATTCTTACACATATGCGGAAAACAAATGCCCTAAAATATATTTTAAATCTAGATGTACAGACACACAAACATTAAAGCTGTACTATGTTCCATAAGCAGGTAAGAGTTCATATCCACAACTACCTTTAACCTTGTAATTTTTTTGATTCTCTAATTAGACTGTTTGTCACCATTTCACCAGCAGAAGCAAACATTTTCATGTCTTCCATCCAACTTTAACCCCCCCAAATTTTATTTCCTCATCTTCTAGATGTAGACAAGATGCCTATTTGATTGCCTATATCATCAACAGTTTGAATCAGGCTACAAATGTACGTCACGAGTCAGGTGGCAGAAGCAAAGAAATCTAAGTTTTGCCATTGAAAGTGTAGCTTTTAACAGCAAAGGCTTGAATGTTTTTGCATTCTGTAGGTATTAGTGGAAACAATTGAGTGGCAACAAAATGAAATAAGAACAGCAGGTGAATTATTTCCTACTAGTGTCCTAGGATTTATTTTTATATTAAGAACAATTCTAATTTGTGTGGGTTATGCAAAGAGAATATCAAACATGTAACATCTAATGGTTAGTCAATCCTGAGCCACAGGATTTTGAATAAAAATCATATTCTTCTATATGTTAATTGACACTGCCATCTAATATTTGCAGATTGGCAGCTACCAGTTAGAACAAAACCATGGCATGTTAATTGTAAGATATGTTGAGTTTCAGTGCATTCAATTATATGCAACTTCATCTAATGTCTGAGTTTTACAGGAACCTGTGATTAGCAAATAAATTTGTCTGAGTTATCTAATAGGAAAATCAAAAGAACTAGAGATTAATATGAATCAAAAATCAATTGACATCTGAAGGACATGAGATAATGCAGGTAAAGACTGATTAAAAACATAGGAGTGCCAGAGCTGGTTTCAGACTGACCAGTCTTGCTGCAGGGCTGTGACCCCTGTGCATGGGGGACAGAGAATCTTCCTGACAGGCTGTGTGAGCCACCACATGAGATTAGGGTGACACTGAGGGTACCTACAACTTAGAATGCAGAAAAGCATGTGATCTGGTGGATATTAGTCAATATGTTGTTGCTAATAAATCAGTAAATGACTTTGTAGCAACTAAGCAGTTTTCCCCCTGTAACAGTGTTACCCTTTATCTCTGTGCAGTGATAGAGATAGGATTTGACACTGACACTAATTCCATGCTACTGCTATGGAAAATGTCACATTCTGCAAACTGCCAAACAAGTCTCTTAAATTGATCAAATTATAAGGTTTTCTAAAATCTCAGTGAATGCATTTCAACAGAAATCTATGTAAGTTGGCTGCTAAAGCACACTGCATTTCACCACTGCAAGCTCTCAGCCACAGGCCTGCAGCCTCACACTTGCTGCTTGTAGGTGATGCCACTGTTGAGAATCCAGACAGAAAATCTGGGACCCAGGATAACAGAGGATGCAAACTGTTGTATTGCTCTCCAGGCATGTGAAAGGCAGGAAGATAGTCAGGAACAGGCAATGCGTATTATCCAGGGGACATCATGCCTGTTTGCCTTTCACAAGAAACTATCAGGCCATATGATGGATGCTAGATATACTTCAACTTAAGCAATATTTTTACAATATTTATCACAGCACTGTCCCTTGAAAACCTAGGAGGTGTGAGTTGGGTCAGTGTACACTGAGTGAAAATTTCTGGACTGTCAGGTCAAGGAATAACTATCAGTGTTTTGACATCCTTTTGGTGACTGGTAACAGAGAAGCCCAAAATCAAGGTCTGCTATCATATTGTTCAATACTTTCATAAACAAGCTAGATGACACCATGCACAGCAAACCTATACATGATACCAGACTTGAGTGGTGTTACATCAAGGGAAAAGATGCTGATCTGCTACCTGCCACACTACTTTGCTCAGAAGATAAATCTTATGTCGTGTTGGATGCCCTGAAGCATATCAGGAAGGGCATGTAGGAACTTTTAAGAGTACAGAACCTACTGTTTTGGGAAAATCCTAAATGACTGGAGAGTAGAGGGGCTCTCTTAGTCAATACTTATTTGGAGAGGAAAGCCAGCAGACCAAGACCCAAGGATGAATTAAGACACCAAATTTTAATCAATAGTTTCATAATCTGTATCTCAGCTTCCTCTGTTTCTACTGGAAGTGTAGAAAAATCAGTCCTTATTCAAACACAGAAAAGTGGAGACCACAATCAGGGATGGCAGTGGAGGTAATTAACTGGAATAAAGCTGGTATGCAAAGGCTTGGGTAAGGTCAGATTTCTTTATAATGAAAATTGCTAGGTATCCTACTGCAGTCATAGTGAAGACTTTAACACTGTACATTACTCTAAATTCTCTTCTCCCCCTTCTCCTTAGCTTTTTCCAGCCTGCTTTTCCTCAACCTAATTTATATAGCAGCAGTGATACTAGAACCCTGAAGGGCTCAAAATGTCTTCCCCCTCCTTTTACAGCTACAAAGAGGAAGGTTGCTCAGGATGAGCTCTGCTCCCATACAGCTCTGGCTGTGAAGAGTACCAGGAATTCTCCTCCACCAGGAGAAAATTTACAGTAACAACATAACAATTTCTAGCTTCTGAATACAATGTAAAAAATGGGATAATTTGGTGCCCTTTCTAGCAGCTTATTATAATATGGAAATGTAAATTGTACTCTATGGTTTCTCAGTGAAATGTATGGAAGTACTCAGTAAGCAACACAACCATAGTAAAAAAACCAAACCAATACAGTTTAACCAACTGGCTCACTGAGTAGTACAAAATTATTCTAATCCATTCAGTGAAGTTATTTTCCCTTAGGAGCAAATACTCTTCAGGAATTATGCCATATTTTCTGGCAGTGAATTACAAAAACTCGCTGCCAATTACTGCAAATGCTTTTGTTGACCTGCTTGGCAAGCCACTGGAGATCAAACTACTATTGTAGCAAACAAGCCATAAGGAAAATAAAGCACTTATTCTTCTCTTATCCTTCCTCTCGAGCTCCAATTCCTCTGCTAGCTAAACTGATGTTTACTTTAACTGCATTAGGTTTACCTGAAGCAAATCCCTTTGTTCCACAGTTTGACAGTTCTCAATCATACGTGGCTGTTCTGTCTCCTTCTCCTCCAAAATGACTAGCAACAAACACTTTTCAAGGACATCATTCTTCAGATCAAACTAAAGTAAGGCACTCACAAGTACCATAAAGGTGCTTATAGTTCCACTTTACTGTTCTCTGTTGCTGCTTAGAAAAATATTTTCTTGTCATTTTAGCAATAGTCTTAAAGTGACAGGATTTAAAGTGTTCTAAGACTTCAATTAGTACAACAAAAAAAAAGCTATTTATTAATCTGGGATAAAAATAATCTGGAAATATCTGTTTCCGTAAGCGCTACCTTGTGTACAGGCTTTTTATTTTCATAGAGTTTGAGGTTTGTTTTGTTGTGTTTTGTCAGTTGAGTGTTTGTGGTTGGTTTTGATTGTTTGTTTTTGTGGAGTGTTACAGCTTTCAAACTTTTTTTTTTTTTTTTAATCTATTCATAAAACTACAAAGCATTTTTTTTGAGAACATTTTTAACAGCCAAAGAAGTAATCATAACCTAACAAAATTTGCATAGAGAAAAAGTACGTTCCAATCCCACATGCATCCCTCAAATTCTTTTTCAGGTAATGCTTTTTATGTAGAAACTGTCTTCTTGTGGAATAAATGAAAGACAGGAGGTGAGATGTATATTTTAGTTCAAGTTCTGTTACAAATTTGATTTTAACTACTCATACAACAGGGAATGGTTGGGTTGGTTTTGTTTTTTTTTTTCCAATTTGATGGCTGATCCAGACTAAAGAAGGAAAAAAACCCTCAAACAAAGAAAAACCACATTAATCATGATAAACAAATAATCAAATCAGCAACATTTCTAATATATACATATGCTTGGAATGCTTAAAGTAAATCAGAAAGTAAAAATAATGACTGTAACTGAAAACAAAAAAAGATACCCACCTCTATTTTAGTTACAAGTATCAAAATATTTTTGTTTAGTTAAAGTGCAATTTTTTTTTTCTCTACTACAGTGAGAAATTGTACATTTGAAAGTTCAGGGATAGTAATTCAGATCTAGTAAATATATTACAAAATGGTGAAATTGAATTAGAAGTAGGAAAGATCTATGATGACATTGCAGAGAAAACTTCTAAAAGACAAATGCTTCAGTGCTAGTATCTCTTGTTTGCAATCTTCACAGTAAAAGAATAGGGCATGGAAAATCTGAAAATCTGGAACAACTAACTCAGTGTCGTTTGTAAAAAAAAAATTACACCAGAATTGAATATTTCTTATTTTTCGTAGGATTCACATTTTCCTTGTGTAACTGTCTGTACCTAAAACACAGGAGCTAGGGTGTGAATCTTAAGTGAAACATAGAAATATTAAGTGGCAAATCTTAACTGTTTTGCCTCAGAAATCTATAAAAAGAGACCAACTCTAAGGCAATTCATAGCCTTCTAGGACATCCCACACCAAAGCCTATGAGTTCAGTCAGAACTAACATCTTTTGTGCCTGCAGATGAAGGAACTCTTAGGACTAGCTTAAACTAAGTACGTAATTCTGGTTTATTTTGTAGGCTGCAATAAACAACACAATTGCTTTCACTTTTAATAAAGTTATATGGGTCTGTGACGTTACAGGAGTTAAGAGTAGCTGTTTGCTACTAGAACTGAGTTGTATGTAATACTGATATGTTTTATTCTTGCAGTACTCTGATTGAATCACAGTTTGAGATTATACTCAGATGAGGAAGAGGTGAGGTAATTTTTTCTGTAATGTTAAAGGATGAACTGACACAAAAATGCACTTTTATGTATTTATGTAAAAGATATCAGTTTTTTAAATATTAAAGATCAGAAAAGGGATTATGTGATAGAGAGCAGAGACTGAGATTACTGGGATAGTAATCTGAGTTGAAATGCTGATCTTGAAAGAGAAAAGAATTAGTATTCAAAATCTTTATTTCCCTCTTTCAATAATATTTTTTTCCCATTGGGAGGGGATGTTAAAGATCTTTAGAGAAATTTTTATAAACATGATTTTCTAATTAAAAAATGAAATCTATTCTTATTGCATTAACTGAAAATAATTTGTGGAATACAAATGTACAATCATTCTCTTTGGTTATGCCACAGGTCTTCTAGACAACTTTGGTCATGTCATTTTTCTTTTTTGGCTCCTCTTACCCCAGCCAAGGCAGATAATGATCCTGACCTCCTTTCTAAAATGCTTTGTGATCCTTGGGTGAAAAGTTCTTCCTAAAAGCTTAGTAGTTTAGTTTTATTATTACATCCATTATATAGTTATTCTATTCAAGGTCAATAGACCTATATAGCTGGGCAAAAATGAGATCATATGACTATCAGTATTATGTAGTAATTTCACCCAATTGAATGTTTAGTCCAAATGAATCCATATTTAGTATGGCTTCATATATTGTTGTTGAAAGTTTGATGCACTGAATCTTGAACTTCCTTTGATTATGATTCTGCAGTGAAACTTCCTCAAACTTTTTAATTCATTGGCTGCTGCCCCCAAGGGATTCATACGGATTGGACAAAAAAAGAATGACATCAACAGTGTATAATGAAATTCTATCCAGGATGTCCAATATTTTTATGCCTTCAACTCTGTTATTGTATTGGATTCTTTGACTGATTTGTTCCAGAGTTATGGTAAAAGGGAGGGCAAAAAGGGGCACCATTGCTTTTTACTGCTAGACAAAGTAAAGACTTCTGAGCAATATCCATTATTCCTTACTGTAGGCTCCAATACAATGTCTTTATTTAAGAAAGTTTTAGACTATTATGTGAGACTCCCAAAACTTTCATCAAATAGCTTCCTTTCAGCCAATCCACTGGTCCTTCAGCATATAATGCTAATAAATAAATATCTCCTCTTTCTATTTTGCAAAGGTGTCCATCCTGTAGCCTGTGCATTCCATCAGCCAGGATAATGGCACCTTACTGACACATCTTCATGGCACCTTCACTTTCCTGATGCTGTCATTGCTCTGCTTCTTCAAATACACATCACCTTTTGTCTTACTTTAGAAAAATTACTTCTTTGCTATTAGAGAAGATCCAGCAAAGCTCTTGGGTAAAAACTTCAGGATAGGCTAGCAGCTGTCTAGTGCTAGCTAGATGTCCTGACTTGTGGTTTAAGGACAGTGTTTAGTCCTTGAGATTGAATTTCCAATCATCTGCTTCTACTCAAATCAGATGTGGTTCAGTCAGGAAAATGTAGGAAGTTAACTGAACTAATGTTCTTGGTCTAAGTTCCCAATATAACTCCATATCCTTGTCTATAGTTTTCCACTACTTAAAAAAAAAAAAAAAAATTACTTAAAAAATATTTCCCTTACAAAAACTTGTTACACAAAAGGTCTCATTTTGAATAATGGACTTACTTTACTTTCTTTTTTTTTTATACATATGGTTTCTATTATTTTACATTTCCATGTTCTGGACCATAAATATGAGTTGAAAGTGACAAGCTGTTCAAACTGAAATGCAATTAGGAAGAATGGGAATAAATGAATGTTAGTATTATACTTTACAAACTGGACAAAAATTGCAAGGGTGTGCTTTGGTCACTGCCTCAGTGCTAGGCTGTCTGAAAGTTGAAAATGGTTTACATGAATGTTTTAATCAAATGAAATAAAACATGTTTCTTGAGAATGTTTTGAGAGTTAATAGCTACAGGGAGTACTTGCTAAAGGTAGTTTGGAATTGTCCATCCTGTTTTGGAAAACAAGGAAACATAAAGATACTGACAAGGACTGTACTGTACCAGTTGGCCTCTATTCCAGAAAAATATACTGTAATTTTCTGGTATCAACCTAGTCACTGATGCTGTGAAAATAATTCTGGCAACTGTTAGGTCACAAAGTATTAATAAGGAAGGAAGCAGTTAAGATGTCAACCAAATTAAATGTTATTTTTGTGGTACTGTAGTGATGGGATGACTAAACTGACAAATTAAGCCAACAGTTTGTGTTTATCTGAGAGAAAGCCTATATGATGGGGTGTCATAACACCACTTTGGCCAGGAGAAAGGTATAGAGGTTTTGAGGACACAGCTTCTGTATCTTCAGTGTTGTGCAGGTACAACACAACAGATGAAATAAAATTCATTGCTTCTTTACATTGCCTGTCTTCTAAAAAAATGTGAGGGTCAGTACAAAGAGATGAAGAATGAATGGAAATCTTTTGAGTACTCTGTATTTAATGATGTAAAACATTGATACATTTACATATTGTGCAAATGGGTCCTGGAACTCTAAGAAACCTAATTTTTGTGAAAAAATAAATAACAAACAGCAAGGATTTTCAGAAAAGTAAGATTTTCTCATGTATTATGTTTGTGTTTTGGGGGCTTTTTGGTGTTTGGTTTTTTTTTTCTTTTTTTTTTTTTTTTTTTTTTTCTTTCTATTTTATAAGCAGAAAAGCTCTCTGATTTTTTTTTTTTTCTTTTTTTTAA
>JAOEGS010015295.1:0-17266 GCA_025447755.1 Corythornis vintsioides
AAAGAAAAAGAAAAAGAAAAAGAAAAAGAAAAAGAAAAAGAAAAAGAAAAAGAAAAAGAAAAAGAAAAAGAAAAAAGGACAGGCAGTGCAATTTTCTTTTATTTAAATTAAGTTGTTGGAGTAAAATTGTGTGTTGTCTGCCTCCCATTTCTCATGGTGATGGTCACTTCATTTCCAGTCCTTTCCAGTGCTACACTGGTGTTAGGGTGCTTCCCCTTGCAGTCAAGGAAACCAACAGGTCCAAAGACAAACCACACTCAAGAGCCACACTAACAGCTATGAAAAAAGGCCACGCTCTGAAACACAAGAGAACTGAAGAAATACCCTTTGAAGTCCACGGCCAAACTAATAGATCATCCTGTAGCTTCTAATGGTCTAATCTTTACTGTTGCTGATGCGTGAGCCAAAAGCTCACACAGTTTGACTTTCAGCTTCTGTGGAGACTGGGTGCTACTGGCAGCCAGGAAAACCATTTGGGTGGCTTTGAGATAAGCACATTTGATATTATATTTCTGGAAGAGGAGTGCCACAAAATCTCACAGTGCCATTTTTTCAAAGTTGTTTTTCAGAGTTAGACCTTCACTGATAAATATGCAGGATTTTGCTTTTCGAGTTACAAAAAAATCTACAGCTTTTCTGTTTTAAGCCTGTAATAAAATGGAACTTTTCTTGTATCCAGTATGCCAGAGAACTGATCCATTTCTACTGTTCTCAATGAGCTTCAAAAATGCCCTTTCACCATCATGGCTGTTGGGCAGTTTAACATTAAGACCCAGTGTAAACATCATAATCAAGTCTCTTATTTCCTACCTGCCTTTCCGTTAAGCCCTTTGGCATTCAAAGCCTTTAGATTCTTTCCTTTATTACCCAACTTTTCCATTTATGCTTGAATTGTTTAGTAGAATGCATGACATACATATTAAACTCATAGCAAACACGGAGCATGTATATTCAGTAACTATAAACCAGACCCTTTTCTGCATATGAGCTCATTGCTTATGCTTGTCTGGTGTATTAAAACATGCACTTCTGGGAAGCTGCAATAAAATAAAGTTTAGTAAAACATACTTCATCACGGCGATAAAGAAATAAAGTTGCATCTGGACTGAAAATCCATTGGAAGGAGTAACAAGAGACAATTATATCTTGCCTGGTGGAACAGCCAGGGAAGTTTAAGCACAAATGTTCACCCTATTTGATTAGAATTTAAAAAAAAACAAAGGTCCAAATTCTTTTTGCAAGACAAGAATAATTTTGGCAGAAAGAATTTTCACCAGAACCACGTGGCTGTGATGCTCATCATTGGCCACTATGTGAAGCTCCTGGAAAGATCCAGGTCTGACTGATGCCTAGTTTACATCACTGTAACTGTGCAGGAGTTAGCACTCTGGATTTACCCCACGTATCCAACAGGGTTGTGGACTCAGGCCTTGAGCCTCTCATGACATCTCCCCACCTTGGTGCCCTGCCATTGTTACCTAGCACTGTACCTCACCTGCTGATTCTCAAATAAGATGTGCTTTTCATAAAGAAAAGAGCAGCTAGAGCTCTGATGCTGTGTTCAGTCTATTAGTGCTAAAGTCTGTCCAAATCTTGAGTAGCCTGTTTCTTCTCATCGTATTAGTCAGATACAGGCTTGGTTCTTTGGGTGAGCCACTGCCTTGGGCGTGCTGAGCCCACCGCTGACGCTATGCAGAAGCAGATGGTACAGCTCACTGGAAATCCCTCCTGGGGATCCCTGCTTCTTATGAGAGAGATGTGTTACCTTTTGGTACAGCAAATTACACTTACGTCTATTTTTCCCCTTTTCAGCCTCTATTTCTTGTTTTCTTTCCTTTTTAAATCCAGTGCTTTGCCACCATGGCAGGGTCAGGCTGAGATCTGCTCCTTATAGGTGCCCGTTGCTGGTTTCTTCTTCGGGCCTCATTTCTGGATAGATCTGAACACTTTCTGGAAAGAGATAAGCACAGATTATCATAAGGTAATTAACCCCATTAAGTATTTAAGTTATTTGTCTTAAATCAGATGGCATTGCTGGTGGAAAGATAAAAATCCTAGGCAAATGAGCGTGATATCAAACTGGCTTCATCCAGCTCAGCCAATTTAACATTTACACCAAAGACCAACCTAATGGAACACTGAAGTTAAATGTTTCTCATTACTAATCATGCAATGCCAAGTCCTGACATTTTCTTTGAATGGCAGTTCTCAAACTGCAGGATACAGGCAGCAATAACCATTAAATATGGTGGTTACAGTCCCATTTGTGCTCTCCCAAGCCTACTGAGAGCTGAACTTGAAGCACATCAGTGCATCTTTGCAAAAAAACATTCCAAGTGACAAGTGCTTATTTGTGGCTTTGAGGTTTCTTTACACACGAACATAAGAAATCCCCAGCTAGAGAGCTGAAGAGTTACTCTAACCATTATGATATGGATACCATGAAACAGAAAGATAAAGCAAAACACAGAGGTCAACAAAAGTGCTTCCCCTCCATTTTTATAATGTTAACTTATTAAACTATATTTTTTAGCCTGAAGTTGTAGCTTATGCAAAAAAGTTATTTAAAAAAAAAAAAAAAAAAAAGAGACCATCAGAAAATGCTTGGGGTTTTTTAAAGATAATTTGAATAACTTAAGTAAAATCTCTATTGCCAGATGTGGAACACTGAACTTGTTTTTTAGGACCTTAAATTGCCATGCAATATGTCTAGTTACTGGATCACAGCTGCATATAAATTCAGAAGAAAAACAAAAGTAAAAAAGAAGAAAAGTAAAAATTAACGTAAACCTAGGAAAGGCATTGGTGTTGGCTCACACCAAGACAGGCCACAGGGTATGGAAAGCAAACTTCTTTCTGTACCCACAGCATCAGGATTACATGAGCCTGGGGCTGGACCTCTGCACAGTGTGTTGTGTATCCACTTCCAAAGCCCCCCACCCAGCAACACCACTACAACCAGAGAAGGTGGAAGTTTCTTACTTTGGATGATTATTTTAGGAAATAAGTTTTGTTTGGGTTTCTTTGGGAATAAAATAGGCAAACGAATGGCCTATGAGCTAACTGCTTGAAACCAGCTCTGGGTTGTTTTATTGTTTTAGATTATTCATGGGATTAATGGGAAAACTTTAGAACCATTAAGGTTGGAAATGACCTTGAAGATCATCAAGTACAGCTGTCTACAAAACATCATCAGGACGATTAAACCATGTCCTGAATGCCACAGCTGGATGTTTGTTGAACCCCTCCAGGGATGGTGACTCCACCCTCTCCCTGGGCAACCTGTTCAAGGCCTCACCAATCTCTCAGCAAAGAAATTATTCCTGATATCCAACCCAAACCTCCCCTGGTGCAACTTCAGACCATTTCCTCTTGTCCTGTCACCAGTTACCTGGGAGAAGAGACCAACACCCACCTCTCTACAACCTCTCTTCAGATGTCTGTAGAGGGCAATAAGGTCTCCTCTCAGCCTCCTTTCCTCCAGACTAAACCACCCAAACTCCCTCAGCCTCTCCTCCTCAGACAGAACAGCCACTTACAGATTGCTACAGAAGAGACTGTGGACTTCAGCTCTTGCTGCTCCCAGTGAGCAATTGCTGGTGCTCGGAACCTCACAGAAACATGTTTCCTGCTAAATTCCTCTGTTATTCCATTTCACAAGCAAAAAGATGGCAGCCTTGGGTTTGCAATTATCATGCCTCTTTCGGGGTTTTTGAGAGCCCAAACACGGCAGGCAAATCAACAACCTTATCATGCCTTTCATTTGGGGAAGGAGAGTGCCCAAGCCCTGAGAAGATGCAGGATGGTGAAAAGTTGACTGTGGAGGATCTGACCCCAACTTCCACACTATCCCCAGTGATGCTGGATGGGTTGGTCAGCTGAGGGTCAGCACCCATCCATACGCTGGCACCCAGTTTCTGTCTTTAGACTAAAAGCCTCAGATACTCACTGGGCATGTGTGGAGTTCCTACTACCACAAAAAAGACTTTGATCCTCTGATCCAAATTATGCTCTCCTCTTGGTTGGTGTCACGGTTTAGGGTCAAGGCAACCCCCAGACTGATAACAGATGCTCTCTTTTAACCCCCCTCCCTCCCCAAAGGGGGAGAGAAAAGGAATAAGGGAGAGAGACTTAGTGATTTGAAAAAGGAAACTAGAACAATTTAATGAATAAATGAAAATGAAATATATACAAATATGTACAAAGCCAGTACCGAACCCAACCCCCCTGATGGTAATTACATCACCCTCACTGATGCTGTGGAGAAGCTGGACTCTGGCACCGGGTCTGAGGAGCAAAAAAAAAACCCAACGTGAGAGCCAAAGCAAAAGGGAGAGACTGGAAGTGAAAAGGGATGAACCTCCGGACCCCTGAGCTTTATATACTGGATATGACGTGTATGGGCTGGAATACCTCTTTGGTCAGTTTGGGGTTACCTGTCCTGTCCGCTCCTCCCTGCAGGTGCGGTCTTTCACTTTTCTGCACCTCTCAGTGCAATACACAAATTCTAGCAATGGCCTTGATTTGCATTCCATCCCTGGTAGTAACTCTAAACATGAGGTGTTATCACCGCTAGAAGCAGACACTGTCTGCAAAACATGCTGCTAATTCCAGAAAGTGCAGCTAGTTAGAAAATCTGAGCTGAAAAAGTAAAATCACTGAACAAAATTTTGCTTGGTTTTCACCCAAACCAGGACAGTTGGGTTCGTAGGTGTAATTACGAGGGAAATAATAACAGATGGAACATCACAGACATCTATTAATTACCATATAGAACCATATAGAGCTAATAGGGGGAACATTTCTGGGCAAGGCTCTCATAAATAAACCAAATGCGCATTCATAAATAAGTAGAATGCAAACACATAAGGCCATTATAAGGGCAGATGTGTGAAACTTTTTTTTGGTGTGTATGTTAAGCAGTCCTTGATATAATTTTTAAAATTTATATATTTACACTGGCAAAAGAACAATCCTTTCTACCTAAACTATAGAGAGAAACCCAAAACATACTGGATAGTTTTACCATTATTTTGTCTTTCTTTTCAAGTATAAGAAAATTCCTTCCCATGACTACCTGGCCATCACAATTCTGCAGAATTATGTATTTGAGTCTGAGAAAGGTATTTGTAATCATGTGCATGCACTGAAGATAAAAATAAATCAAAATCAAATAATGTCTTCCTGGAAGGAGGCATTAAAAAATTTACTGGAAAACAAACAAAAAAACCCAACAACCAAAACCAAACCAACAACAAACCAAAAAAACCCGAAAAACAAACCAAACCAGAGATCAGGCAAATCTCAGTCCCTACACAGATACCAGACTTTCTAACACTTGTATATTTTTTCCTCCCCCTCCCACATGGGCATCTTGATTCAGGCCTCACCTCTTTTTTTTTTTTTTTAACCTCTTTTCCCACCATTGCAATAACCTCAGGCAGAGTGGTTGGCTGCCTCTGCAGTAGAAAAGGACTTAAAAGGAAGGTCTTGAGAGGTCTGAGCAGAACTGGGGAGACACCTCTGAGGTGTGCTGATGGTCTCCCAGAGCAGTCCCGGACACCAGCCCTGTCCTGCAGACCTGCCTCAGCTAAGTGAGCACCCAAAGCCCTGACCCTATCAGTAGCCCACCTCTCCCCCATCGCTCCCAGTCCTCAGTGCTGCAGAAAACTGGCTGAAATTGAAATCCAAGCCCTTACTGGGTTAATCTCTGAAGCTGAGTCAGAACCAAGGAAAATCAATGGTGGGAGTATCTCTCTGTCTGACAGACTTTCTGGAGAACATCACTGTGTTTTGTCCACCAGAAAGGGAAGTGGCCACTGCACAAGCACCTGGAGACATGAGGAAGCTACTCCTGCTTTTCAGTACTGGAAAGGCAGGAGGACTGAGAGCTCAAATCCCACAGACTCTTTAAGGGCAACCAGAGAGGAGATATTCTCCCCCAAGCAATGGGAATACAACACCCTTTGGTTAAAGATCTCGGGTGTCCCTCTTTCAGGAGGATAGTTAAAGGGTGGTCTGGCTTTCATTTCTACCCCCTTTTCTCTATACCTTTATGTCCATGAGCCACATTCCACAAGGACTAACCCTTTCTCTCTCCTAAACCCCTCTGCTCTTTGCTGGGATTCCCACATCAAGGCTCCCAGTCAGAGGAGAGCCATAGAAAGAGCCATACAAGGTCCATTGCCCTCCAGGGACTCTGCTTCTGAAGGTCTCAAGGGTCCTGAAGCACCATGTCCATGGAAAGAGGATTACATAGCTACCACTGGCTCTAGTGGCTAGTTGTCATACCCTTTCCCCAGGTCTACAGGGTCATGTCCTGGCTACTACTTCTGCACGGTATTTTGTCTCAGGAAAGCAGAGCAAGAACCCTTCTTGTCCATGATGCTACTCCTCCAAACTTGAATCCGGAGGGGCCAAGTGCACGCATACTCCCTCTCATCCTCCCCCCATGATAAGATGTCTCAGATATCCCACCAAAGATAAACCAGATTGATAGGAACATCTAAGAGGTAAGAGGACAAATCTAACTGGCTCTGAACAGGAGTCCTGATCTAAAATTCCTGAATCAATTTTTTTTTTCTTTTTCTTTTTTCATTTTTTTTTCTTTTTTTACAAAAAAACCCAACCCAACAAACCAATCCAAAAAAAAACCACCAAAAACCAAACAATAATAATAATAATAATAATAAGAAGAAGAAGAAGAACAAAACAAACTAAACCAGTTCTCTCCTAGTAGTGCTTGTTCAAGTGAAAATTACCACCGTGGTATGTTTAGAGGAATGGACTTTTTACAGCTATTAATGATCTGCCATTTAACCACAAACCTTCGACCAAAAGTGTGTTTTCCTGTGGGAAAAGTGTGATTTTTTCACACTTCTCACTGTAAACTGGGTAGCAACTAGGGCTGACAACCGACAAAGGTGAAACCCATCTGCTCTTATCCAACTGGATATATCATTACAGCACCCTCCTTCTAACAGTTCCTCTGGGCAAATGGGAAATAAGGATCCTATATATATTTATTTAATGGAATGATAGTAAAAAAAAAACCCAAAACCACAACAAAAACTAAACATGAAGGAAAACCACCACCCTACAAACTCCAAGCTTAATAAAAGTGAATGCTCATACTGGTAAACAAAAATCCCTCTGTCACAAGGAGAAAATTATTCCCTCAGTTATGCATATGAGACAGTAATCCCACTTGGAAAAGAAATGGAACAGTTACTGACACTGGGTCTATTATTCAGCATTTTCTCTTCAGTATTCTGCTTTGAACTGTCCCCAGTTTAGGATGAAGAACAGGAAGAACACTGTAAAAAAATCATTACCTTGCTCATCCTCGACCAAATCAATTCATTATTGGTGTAGCTGTGAAGAAGAGAATGTTAATAAAGTATCAAGTATTTTCAAACCTGATTTTCACATCATATTATCAAGAGGAATTACCTGTAAAAATAGAATATTTATGCCTGTTTTATTTTTTTTCTTTTCAACCAGAAAAAAAAAAAAAAAGGCTATTTTACTCACTGAGATTATGCTGGTGTCTGATTCCATAACTGGGAATAAAATAAGTGGTGACCAATGCATCAAGACAAATCTCATGGGGCTGTGATTTTTTTCTGAGCTTTAACTGGTGCTGCCTAGAGCAAGTGACACCTTTTGAGCTGCAAAAGTGCTCATCAGCCGCCAGGTGACACAAGAAGAGAAATGCAGCAACGGAAAAGTTTCAGAGAGACAAGGAAATAACTTCATCACTTTGGAGGAGCTTGGGTTTTTTTTTTCCCATACAAGATGGATGGACACATAGGAAGGGAGGGCTAAATGGAAACAACTGAGATGTTGGTGCCCTTACCCACAGTGTGCATGCTGGAGGAACTGGTGACAACTGAAGAACCTCCTGCTCTACAAATGGGTTCGTGTTTGTAATGACAATCTGCTCCGTGTCAGCGTTGCTTTTTCATAGAATCATAGAGTGGGGTAGGTTGAGAGGGACCATTAAAGGTCTCCCTCACCTTAAAGGTGTCAATAAGGTCTCCCCAGAGTCTTCTCCAAGCTGAACAACCCCAGCTCTCTCATCCTTTCCTCATAGGAGAGGTGTTCCAGTCCCCTGATCATTGCTATGGCCTCCAAGTGCTTGTATTTCTTCCCATGACCAAGGACAACTTGGCCATGTTTTAGGGACAAATCTTTTAGAATTCTTCAAGCTCCTAGAAATCCCTGGGAAAAAAAAAAAAAAAGAAAAAAGAAGACTTATTTATGTGTGTTTTCCTTAGATTTCAGATATTGTCACTGACAGTCTCTTTGGTAACTCTTTCACATTAGCTACACATGCACATCTTTCCCATATTGTGGCTCCAGAGCAGAGATCTTCTACCACTCAAGATGTTTTTTCTTTTAATTTCTTTTCCTCAATGATGTTCATGCTCATGCTCAAGGTAAACATTTTCATTGAAATAGTTACATTTGGGGAGCCTAAAAAGCAAAGGCAGCATGAAGAACTGAATAGACTGGAACCCTTCAGCCTGGAAAAAGAGAAGACTGAGGTGTATGACAAGGCTGACAAACACAAGAAAATAGTCTGGAGAAGATGTATAAGAATTAATTATTTATTTTAAGAACTCTGAACTGAAAAAATGAAGATAGGAGTCAGGTTCTAATCAAACAGAATGGCTCTTCACATAGTAAGTAGGAATCGTGAGCAACCCCTGCACAAAGGACAACGTGGAGTCAAGACTCTGCATAATATGCCAGACAGGCAGCTAAGAAATATTTACTGGACGTTAATCAATAGGCAAACAAGAAGGAGGTTCATGAAATCTCTTCGTTGAGCAAAGGATAGGAGATTATTGAAGAGCACTATTGCATCCGTGCTTATTTTAACTTGTTGGGTTTTTTTTTTTTAACTCTTTTCCTTGTATTAACTTTTCATGAGTGCCTGTTTGTGGTGTATGACTATGGCTTTCTAGCTGGAATTCCCCTCCAGCACACGATGTATCTTTAGGTACACACAGAAATGAGAGTGCAACAAGGCTGCCCTCCATAGCAGAGTTGCATAAGGGAAACTACAGATCACTCATGTTTCCAGAGTAGAAGCCAGCTCTAATGATATGAAGGCATTAGGTTTGCATGACCTGATGCGCTCCTCTGATTCAAGCATCCTGTAGCGAGTAAAAAGTGAGCTTACTAATGCAGATGGAATAGTAATTTGTGACTTAAATGTGCCTCTGCATCTCTCTCCGCTTAGCAATCTTCCCACACAGAGAGGTCATTTGGATAATTTCCCCCCCTACCTTGTCCATATTGTGAAATGGACATCTGAGATATAGCATCATTTATACCACGTCAGCATTGCTCCTTTGGATAAGAGCCACCAAATTCTTCCTAGCACTGCCCTGCTCTTGGTAGATTCACATGCTGGAGTCAAGGGCCTCAGCTCTGCATATTCCTGACTGTTAACTCTGTGACTGGACTACAAACCTCTTCTCCTACAATTCAACGAAGTATCAGAGCTCATAAAAAAGACCCAAAATTAGAAGGTGGCACACATTAAGCTGCATTTTTGTTGGTTTTACCTCTCTTTTTTTCCCCAATTCTCTAAACAGCAGCAGAAATTGCCAGGGCTTCCCCCTCTCCATTTCAGAATGTTACTGTATGGAACATCAAGAGGAGCCCAGGCAGATACTCTCCTTAAGCAGGTTCTCTTGATCCTGAACCTGGGAATATTTGAGTTAATGGGAAGCATTTAACACTTAGTCTTGATGCCCTCTTCCTAACACTAACACTGACTCAGGCAACTTTCAACAGGTCTCATAGCCTTTGTGTAACTCATTTGTCAGTCTAAGACAAATAACACCAGGCTGAATTCATTGTAAAAGCCTGTTAATACAAACAACCAAAATTCCTTTACAGCTGCAACTTCAGCTATTAATTCATTAGGTCAGCACTTACACCATGAAAATGCAGAAGTGACTGCTGCTGTTGTTCCTTCTGCTTAAAATTCAAGATGGAAAGAGAGGTGGTTAAGCTTGCTTGTGAAGACAGGGTAAAGAAGTGATAATTGAATACAATTTATGAAGAAAGTGGGAGATTCATCGCTGCTGAAAGAGCCAAGATCAAGTAACTGTGTGTGTGTCTGCTAAATAGAGTGCCTGAAATTCTGCACCACAGCATAATGCTATTGATTTGAAAGAATTTCTTCCAAGAGCTGAAAAAACTGTTAAACAGGCAAGGAATGTACTACTGGCTCTGAAAGACATAAGTTCAGCAAAGGTGTTTTGGGAGGTTCAGTGCTATCTATCAACAATGCACAAATAATAGATAGCCGTTGCAGCTTCCATGGGCTCGAAGGAAACACTAAATCCACAAATTCAGCATGGCATTGAAGTTCCAAGATAGTAACAGGTCCCTAGGAGTCACTAAGTGATAATTAGACACATTCCTTCTTAGAGACTTTCCCTGAACAGCAACTAAAAGCAAAAGCATTACAAAGGTGAATACTCACTAGAGGTAGGAAATTTTCTTCCGGCTCTGTTACCAAGGCAAGGTGATTTTACAAACATCTTGCAACTTGTATGGCAAGTGCAGCCAATTTGTTTCTGAGATGCTGTCAAGCTCAGAGGATTTGTGAGTAAAACAGTGATGACAGATGTGCAACTGCTCTTCCTGGTTCTCTTCCCTCAGGAAATCTGAGGCAATTTGTAAGGAGGTTTTTTAAAAGTGCCCTCTGGCTTGTATATGACAGCTTCTGTAGACTGCTGGCTTTTTCTTTTTACAGAGGCTCTATGGATTGCAAGGGGAACAAAGGAAGATGAATCTCATGAGGTTAGAACCAAGCAGGTGCCACCTCTGAACTGGTTCACCAATGGCTAGAAATGAGGGCCCAAAATAACTTCAACCTCTGCTTGTTGGCCTCCTGATCCTGGAAGAAATTAGTTACTGAGAACAGTTCACAGCACAAGACAAATTCACTCTCATATTCCTATCTCCAAACTCCAAGACTTTTCCTGCCTTTCAAGCTGCTGGAAGTAGCAGCATTTGTTGATTGCACACTACCCAATATTTGTCTTTAAACATATATAATACAGGGAAAAAGGCAACAAAAAATGAGAGGGAAAGAAGAAATTCTATGGCAGCCTTGTTGTTTTGCAGTTCCCTTACAACTCAAATCAGCTACACTCAGCATGGTGAATGGCTGCTTTCTAGCAGAGCATTAAACCAAATACAGAGACCTCAAATGGCCAAACTGCCCTCTGGTTTAGGGCTGAGAGGCAGCAAATGTTCAGGAAGTTCTGAATTACAATTTCTGTAAGAGAGAGGCTGAAATAATGAAGCACTCTGTATCATGCTCCCATCTTAACACAGTGGAAGAAAGAAATACTATAAAAAGTAACTTTCTTGTGTGTTTCGCTGTCTGCTATGTACAACGTGCTTCCCAATCCTGTGCTCTCCTGTAATCTCCAGTTCATGGTCAGTATACTTCTATTGAATGGATTTGCCTGACCAGTTTCTGCATTAAGCTCCCAGCAAATATACAGTGAAGATGATGAGAATCAGGATGTAAATGGATCCACAGTTCCCCAGGTGTCTGGTCATGCAACTTGACAGTAGCAGGTGAAACTTAACACACAAAGCATTATTAGCAAAGTTTGATACAGCTGGCATGAGTAGGAGGAAAGTTAGCCGGGAGACCTGAAGTTCAGTGGAGATGTTGGTGAGCAATACAAGTTTCCATGGGACTTCATATTTCCATTATGAGTTACCAATTCATTACACATCATGCTCCAAAACAACAAATTAAGGCTCTTCTAATGCAATATAAATGGTGGGAGAGAGGAAAATCTAGCCATGATTCTTGGGACCACAGACCTTCTCATGAAACTTTCATTGATTTTGCCACCCTTCCCTGTTTCATCTACTGTAATATCAATGGGAAGGCTCTCTCAAAGTTTTTATAAACATGGCTCAATCGAGTATGTAATTTGCCAATGGCTTTTGAAATAAACCTGAGAGCTCCCCCTCGCTCTGAATGTCCCTCTGGCAGGGAAGGCTTTCAAAAACCCTCATTTTGTGACCACATTGAAACAAAGATCAGAAGAATACTTCAATGCCGTTACAGGCAGTTGAGCAAGGCAGGAAAACAGAAAATGAAACTAAATCAACAGGGGAGCTGCTGCCACACAGGCTGTGTTTTGTGCAGCCTGAAAAGCCTCCTTGCTCAGACACACCAAAAAAGCCAATTGTACAGAGCCACAGCAGGGTGTTCAAAGCATCAAGCATATCAGCAGTGCTGCTAATTCCAAATTAGATATAGCACAGCTCATTCTTTCATAGTTAAGGGAAAGAAAACCTGAGAAATCATCACCTCTTCTCTAGGAGCATTTTGGCTGCTCCTTGTCTGATGTGCACACGCTCAATCCTGTTGCTGCCAGAAGGGATTCGTAACTGGACTTCGAACCTCCACCACCCTTCCCTCAGAAAGAGGAAAACATCAGAGTGCTGGCAACTGAGATAGAAATTAATAACAAAATACTCATCTTGGATATTTCCAAGATGGATTTTTGTAGATATGCCCTATATCTATATCATGTACATATGGTGTACGTTCCTGTGTGGCATACCCTGGGTGACCCTGTTCTGACAGGGGTGTTGGACTTGATCTCCAGAGATGCCTTCCAACACCTACCATACTATGATTCTATTTTAGACCTTCTCATGTTTTAACTACCCATGCTAATGAACTATTCAGGTGGTGCAGAGTTCACCTCAGTTCCCTTACAAGATTGGGAAACACAATCCCAATTGATTCTATGTTATTGCTGAAAGGGGGAGAAGCCTGTCCAGGTTGTACTGCAGACATCAGAACTCCTTCACCTTTGCAGGCACAGATCAGAAGATATGCTAGGTCATGCTCAATCTTGTTCTAGTCCACACAACTGAGTTCTCCTGTAGATGCAACCTGAGATCAATGCTCTATTGTTTTAATCACCAGACAGTACATCGTCTGGTGCAGTTACAGAAGTTTGCATTACAGATCGGCTTCAGCTCCAATTTACTGAGTTTAATGCACATTATAATCTAAGCAGGGTTTAATTTTATTCTATTTTTTTGCTAATGCAGTGAGTCTTTCTTATGATAGGTCTTCTGCACTATTAACACAGCAGCACAGAGTGCAGAGGTCTTAATTAATTTTCTTGCCACAGCTAAAGCTACGACAGTCATCACCAATTTGAAATTGCATATTTTGAAAAAAAACAAACAAACAAACTAAAACCCACTATAAAAATATTCAAGTAGAAGCAGCACTTCTTTATGTTGTTTGGGGTTTTTTTGTTGTTATTTAGTGAGGGGTTTTTGTTTGTTTTCATCAGGTTTTTTGTTGTTGGTTTTTTTTCACAGTTATTTTTGCACCTTAAGTGACACTCAAGTACCTCCAGGGATAGGGACTGAACCACCTCCCTGGACAAGCCACTCCAGTGCCTGTAAAGAATTTCTTTCTTATATCCAACCTGAATTTTAAGCACCCTTCCAACCCCCACCATTCTATGATACTGTCACTAATGAAAGCTTTCAGAACACAAACTCATACAGCCGCAGTGATAAACTTTATATTCCAACATAAGAAAGTGGTGCCAGTCAGCTGCCAAAGGTGACAGTTAAACAGCAGAATTGCAAAGCACTCAACAACTCTGTTCCAACGGCCACAAAATCTACAGCAGCCAAGTTTTCTTCCTAGCAAGAGGTGCCAGCAACAGCCTGGAACGCAACCCCCTCTAAGCAGGCTTTACAGCAAGCTCAGTTTTCAATTCTCCTAATCTATTCCATTTATTACCATGTGACCTTGCCCAAAAAAAATCCAGAAACCCACCTAATCTTTTTTCTTTTTTATGTGTGTGTGTAGTTTCATCCCTCGGCTCGCTCACCTCCCCTTTCAGACACTGCCAGCACATGTGAATACTCCCAGTGTTTCTGTTCCCTAAATGGCTTCACACCTCACAGCAGGCACCAAAAAGGGTCAGTTCTTCCTCTGAGCCTGTGTTTATACTGAGCTGGAGGTAGATTTAAACCCTTTGCCATATTTGGGGTCTACTTAAAACCTAGTGACCTAAGGCTAATCTACTGATGCTCCATCTCCTACGTCTACAGAGAGGCCCTTCTGAGCCTTGAGCAAGTAAAGAACAGCCTTAATATTCTCCCTCTCCACCTCACGAAAACTATCCCAGGAATTATGTCCTGTATAGAGAAAGTATCATTGCCCAGAGAGCCACAAAGCAGCTTCACAATGGCCTGGGAAATAAGAAGGCACAGAGGGAGAACTCTTCCCCTGAAACAATAGAAGTTTCCCTTGAGACCCCTGGGACTTGGAGGCACATATTAAGACTATTCAGATCCACTACTAAGACTATTCAGATCCACTATTAAGGTTATTCAGATGCACTATTAAGACAATTCAGATGTACTATTAAAACTATTAATATTCAAATTCACTATTAAGATTATTCAGATCTACAATTAAAATCATTCAGATACACTATAAAGATTATTGGTATCCATCACACAGTGATGGTGGGCCAAGCTGAGAGGGGCAGATGCTCAGCCTGTGAACAGCCTGCTTCTGTCCTGGCTGCCTCATGGAAACGAGCAATTGTGCCTTAAGAGGTTATACCAATAAGCAGCACTACGAAAGAAATTATAAATTAAATAAATCTTCCTTAATGGATGCTTCGGGAAAAGAAAAAAAAAAAAAAAAAAAAGAAAAAGAAAGAGAGAGGGGCCACTCAAGGCACCTAAAGCTGTTAATAATGACAAGAGAAGAAGGGATTTCTGGTTAATCAACATCAAGGTCATAGTCTTGTGGAATAAATTTCATATACAGTGAATCACACAGGGTGATGGCATGTGTAGCATCAAGTCTTGGCAAAGATTTGTTTGCTTAATGACTTTTCTCCTTTTTTTTTTTTCTTTTTTTTTAGGCCAGCCACCTTTGACTGGAGAGAGCTTGTTAAAAGAGCTAAGTGTCACCAGAAATGTGCTGTTAATCCCGCTCATCAACAAATGTTACCCACGAAGTGATAATAAAGAGAAGAAAAAAAAAGACAAGATGTGGCTCCAGTCAGGATTACACTGGGTAAATGCAGAGACTCCCACGACTCTCTAGCAGGCAGCTCTCATACTGTTTCTCCAAATACATGTCACCATCCCTGGTTCTGCAGCAGGGCTTTGATGTTGGTTTGCAGCCGGACGCGCAGTTCTTTGACTCTGCCTTGTGCAAACAAAGCGAGGCACTTTGGTTTCCTTGGCAAACACTGTCAGATGTTTTATGTGCAGCAAGGAAAATTAAGTAAATCTTTGATACAACAAGTCTTCCTCTCTTGCAATGAGCTTGGCTCTGCTACTGGTGGACATAAAGAAAAAAAAAAAACCCACATAATTTTTCTTTCTAGATAAAGAAGTTTACAGATGCTCATAATGTTTTGAAGACCTCGGCATCTGCCGACTTTAATGATCTCTGTGGAAGCTGTTTGGAAGAAAGAGTTAGGGAAATGAGCACATTAAACCATCCCTAAGCTCTTTCCAGATTCTGACCTTTCCTTCACACATCTCCTCTATCTCTAAATCATCTTATTGATCAACGTATTTAACTTATGAGCAGCTATTCTTCTCTCAAGTGAAGCGTGCTGCTTCGGTTTCATGCACGTGAGCCTTCAAAAACTAGACTGTTCCTCTAAATGCACCTGTTGAAATAAAACCAACAGAGAAAATTTACTGCTCCCCCCCTCAGTGTCAACCTCCAAGAGGTTGTGGTGTTCTACTGTTTTGTTTTTTTTTTCTTTCCCTAAGGAAAAGCACCCTGCAATGTCTTCTTTTTATATATTCATTTTAAGACTGGGAGGTAACATTCTCAGAATGTGTGAAAAAACCCTTTGAAGAGTTGCACATTGCAAAAAGAACAGTTTTTGAGCCTTGAGAGGAGTAGCTTCTTCATAGGTAGATCAACTTTTTTTTTTTTTTTTCAATTACTTCTAATAAAAGAAGTAACACAATAAGCCTGAGGATCACCAATTTCCTTTTTCCAAGGGTTATTTTTTTCAATTAATGATTTTGCTGAATAAAACAATTTCAAATACTTTATACTTTTTAAACAAGATCTGATTAAATAGATTAGTACCTTTAGGTGTATTTTTAATAAACCTATGTATAAGATAGTATAGATAGGTGCAAAAGACCTTTGGCCTCAATCTCTTTGTTGTCCGCAAGTCATTCAGAGTATTGCTGTACTTTCCTACCATTTATGGGAATGGAATTGATTTTTTTTGCTATTTCTGGTGTGTTTTCCTTCAGAGTTGAGTAACCCAGCTCCTTAATATCTTGGAGCCTGAAGGAAATGACAGTATAGCTACATATACATGTTTGTGCAAGAATTTGTTTTTATCAGTGTTGGAGGAATTTTGAGACAGTCTTTACAACTCCACTAACATTTTGGTTTGCCGTTGTTTTTATACTGGCTGACACCTACTGCAGCAGTTAATGACAGTGAAGCAAATACAGCATTTTTTTCCTAGAATAAGATCTTTCAGGTCTGTGGTTTCAAAATATTTGGGAGAGACGTGTAAGGGTTGTGAACCTTAAGGAGCATTGCATCCCAGGTGAAATAGAAGCCATTGAAATTACAGCTCAGCTCCATGGGGCTCCCTTCAATAGCTCTCATATCTTCCACTGTTCCTCAGTTTCATAAACCTACAACACACTTCATGGTTTTACAGACAGTGCATGTATTTTAACAGACTTTCTACACCACATTTTTAAAGGCATTGCTTCTGATCTCATGAAAGTGTGAAATGGTCCCTTTTTTTAACTTTCTGATAGTGTTGAAATTAAGCAGGGATTTCAATTTTGTGCCCTGAGAGGTACTGACCATTTCCCACAACCATAGCTTGCAGAGTTTGAAATCAATTGTAGCTAAGACCCCAGCAACACAATCTGGAGATACTGCAACTGATAGAATTTAAAGCAACAATAATTCATCTTGTTACAGGTACAACAGTTGGGATCTCTTCTCTTTGCACTGGCTTCCTAACCCTGTAGAGTGTCCAGCTTTAATGTCCATCTTCCTCCACTACTGCCCTTGTGCACATGGTCCTGACTTACAGCCAAATCCTACTGCAGTCATCATGCTGCTGACAAATGACCTGGACAGGCTGGAGAGCTGGGCAGAGAGAAATTTAATGCAATTTAATAAGAGCAAGTGTAAGGTGCTGCATCT